>VRLP01000293.1:0-263356 GCA_009660295.1 Lophius piscatorius
CAAAAAAATACAATTTATATAAGCAGTTGTTGTTATTTACTAAATGTACAAATTCCTTCATAGTACAATACAATAAAACAGAAAAATGCACTCAGCTCTGATAAGGCGTCTACATTAAAAACTCTTTGAGACGATCAAAATTTTCACTGACTTTATTTACAGAACACACCGTGTATCACTAGCTGGCACTGAGCACTTCTTACTGTGAGCACTGTCAGATGGTAGATCAGTGATGCGTCGCCATTTGACATGAACAACCTGAGAATAGGAAGTCTTCTTTGAGACAATGGTGGCAGGTTTAAGGAACAGTTCAATGATTACAGAATATACAAGAGGCCTTCATCCATTGGTTGTTTCATTTCCAGAAGAAAGATGATGATAATATCTAACCTGAAAAGATGTAGGCAAAAGAGTTTACTCATTAAGGCCCTCGTCTTCTTCTTCTTCTTCTTCTTCACGCTGTACGTCCACCTCAGTTGTGTCTGAGAACTCGTGCAGGAGGACATACTCGCGGCTGCTGAAGCCAAACTTCAGAACGTCCTTTTCTTTGAGCTCATAATAGCGCTGGGATTCTATGCGCTGGTTGTTCAGGTAGGTGCCGTTGCCGGAACCCAGGTCAATGATGTAAGGCCTTACTCTGCGGCCAGTAGTGCCGTCTGCACGTGTAAACTCCACCAGTCTTCAGAAGAACAGACAGAAATGTAGACATGTATTAATATTAGAAGTGAAATTGTCTGAATTATAAAGTCTGAAGATGAAAATGGCTACAAACGGCAAATTGAAACACTGTTACTGATCTTACCTATACTGGAAAACTGCATGTTGCTTGGAGCAGGATGGGTGGTCAATGGATATGTCAGCAATTTTTCTCTGTCGCCCCAACAAATAGGCACTCTGTCTGTGAACGTACATGACTGGGAGGGGTTCGTCGTTTTTGAAAGGGTACAGCCTCCACCTGCGTTTGGGAATACGAGCCTCGGGCGGCTCATTATACTTGATGACCACCCCCCGGAACGTGTTTGTATCTTCCGTTAGTGCCCCAGAAAGTCCAAAGTTGGGTTTCTCTTTCTCAACAGGAGGGTCATTTGTATCGCCAAATTCCTCTTCTTGGCTTTGTTCACGCTGATGACGGTTTTCCCTGCGCCGCTCATCATGCTGCTGTCTCTCAGCTTGTTGGGAGGCAATTGCTTCTCGTTCTCTGTGTCTGTCTCTGCCACGGTCTCTCTCCCGTGGTCTGTCCGATTCCCACCTGCTATGTCTCTCATCTGGCCGGCCTTCTCTTCCCCTCCTTTCATCACCACTAGCCCGTTGCTCTTCTCGCTCCTAAGACAGATATATATAAATATGTATCTATGTTTACAATGTTTTTCTGTTATAATTCGTTTTGAAGCCGTGTTGAATCTTGTTAATAATTCAAAACTTAATCACCCGCTTTATTTTGATTTCAGCACCACGATGGGGACTATGATTTGTTCTGTTCCTGGGAGAGCTGCTATCTCTTCTGCCTTGTGAGCGGTCCCTCGTCCCCCTGGTAAGGGATAATACAGTTAGACGAAGAACAAGAAACGTACCATTAAATTACTTTTAACACGCATTATCAAGGCTACTTTATACACCTATTAGACATAATATTATAACCATTGCCAGGTAAATTGAACAACATCATGTAATCTAAATGGAACAGTCAGCAAGTGGGATATATTAAGTATAAAGTGGACCCTTTTTCTTCAATGTTAATAAAGGACAATCAGCTTCTGAGTCATGGATACCTAAGGTTCATTATGCATGTTCACTTAGAAAGGGCTAGTCTATTTTGTCCAATTGCACTGGAGAGATACTGTAGCACAAAATGCAGTTGATTCTGGTTCTAATAGAGAGGTGTCAGAAAGCCAGTGCATTCAAATTGCTGTGTGGGGTTTCCGAGCCGTAAACCGGTCGAAGTGTCCGTAGTTACAACTGGCCACCGACTAAAGTTGCAATTGGAAATGGGAAGAAGGTTGAGTGGTCTAATGAATCACGTTTACATAATTTACATCACATTTACAGCTGGGTGCACGTGCAACACTTGGATGGAAAAAGACAAGTTGTTGGAGACAATTGGATGCTTCGGGCATATTCTTCTGGAAAAACTTGGGTTCTGCCATTAACGTGGATGTTAGATTGACACCCACCATCTACCTAAACATTGGGCTGAAAATGTGCACCCTTTCACTGAAATCCCAAATCAGTATTGCACCTGCCAATCCCCAAAAATGATTAGGAATGGTTCAAGGAACACAACAATGAGGTCAAAGTGTTACTTGGACCCTAAATTCCTAAAATATCAATAGAATTGGGATGTGCTGCACAAACGAGTTCAATCCGGTGGATTCGCGTCGCAATGTAAAGGATTTGACTTATCAACTGCAAATGTCTTCTACGAGTTAATTTTTCAGAGTTCTTGTGGAGTACATGTCTCGACTGGTCGGGGCTGTTTTGAGGGACCTACACAATATTAGATCGTGGTTGTAATATTATGGCTGATTGGTGTGTTTACCGCCAATCACACTACTATAAGACACATTTTTAATGAATCTCTAGCTTATTGCGTATATCAAAGTAAATCCTTAGAAGACATGAAAGAAGTAAAGACATATGATGATTAACTTTACAAAACTTGTTTTACCTGCTCGTTTTTCTCTGTTGACTTGAGCTGCCGATGGATCTCGACCTCGAGCGGCGTGATGTGTGTGGCCTAACGGGGCTTAGTTTCTCCTGCTTTATCTTCACTCTGGGCTCCCTTTCCGGAGACTCTCTTCTGCCGTGGCGCCTTTCCTTGGCCATACTGGTACTTACAAACGAATCCAACTACTAAGTAACTAAAAACGCATAGTCGTCACCACACAATGGCACAAAAACAAAGTAAACTAAAATATGGGGCGAGCATGAAGTATGAACTTCCGCTTCCTGTGGTACGCCAGGAATTTATGTATGCATGTTCGCTGTACTATTTTTCCTTCTGTTCCGTCTTAACAATTATGATATATTATATAACAATACTTTGTATATACATAAGTCTATTGAGGCCCATCTATTCCAAATATAAAGACCGGTCGAGCCTTCACCCGTATTATGCGTACACTTCGTACATATTTGTGCACGTTCTGTAAGAGCTGAATATGGACAAAACAGAGTAGTACCAGCAGATACCACGGGGGGCGCAATATAGATTATATCTGAGGGGAGAGACGAAAACTGCCATGGACACCGCGAAGAACAGAACAAACAAGTAGAAGATTGAGTAAAATAGAAAAGCAGTTGGAGTATGAATACCAAAGACAATATATATATTTAAGTTTAAGAAACTTAAATGCGGAATCATTCAGATACTGATTTTCTTTTGATGACATCTTTAAGAAGGATAAATAATTTCCATTTAATTTTAAAAACATACCAATAGAGGGTTTTCAGCTCTCCCATTTGATATTATGATATTGATAGTTACCTATAACGATAGTTCAGTTATCTTTTTTTTTTTGACTTCTTTAGTATCTCATCCATATAAACTAAAATCTGACTTAAATCCAATGATGTATTTTTATATCACAAAGGGGAAAACAAATGGCCCTCCATCTCTTGCTTTTTTAATGGGTTTGAATTTCATTTTTATAGCCCTTAAAAAATGCAATCCCCCAACTAAAAAGATTTCTGGTAACATTTTTAGCTTCTTGCTGCTGTTTCGATACATCCCCCTGATGGTTTGTTGCCCTTGCTCATATATTCTTTTCCCAATGATTTCATTATAAATCTCCAATACTGTTACTACTAATGCTGTACAAACATGCCTTCCCTGTGGTGTTTGTATATTTGCTTGAATATCATTAGAAAAATAAAAATTAAACATAAGGTCCTGCAATTAACAACTTGCAGGACCTTGGTTGCTGTTAGAGAGTAGAATCCCGGTTCCGCTCAATGATGCTGCAAGTCGTTCTGGGCGTGAGGAAAGAAAGCCCCACCAGATTACACTGGCCACTTCTTGTTACACCAAGGGTGTAATATTGGGCAATTCTGTGTCCTGGCGAAATTCAGACCAGTCTTAATTAATGTTCTCCTAGGTTAGCAGGGACTTTTGCTTTACTACTTTCCAATGGAAGACATATTTGCTCAGAGCCATTGACCTTTACTAAAGTAAGAGAAGCCTGCAGTTCCTGGGATGTTCTATTTGGATCTATTGTGACTTCCTGAATGAGCATTCACTGTGTTCTTGGAGGAATTTTTCAATTCCGACCACTTCTGGGACGGTTCACTATCATTCCAAGCATTCCCCATTTATAGATAGTTTGTCTTGCCGAGTATGCTCTGGATTTCCTGATTTCTCTAAGGATCATGAATGTATCCATCTATAGAAAAGGCTAAGATTTCTCAGGAACGCTGCCAGGCACTGCTGTCTGGCTATGCGTAGTGTTTGCTGCAGGTCATACCGACAAAGGTTGAGCTACAAAGAACTAGAAACGCTTGTCATAAAGGGTCAATCATCTTACGTCTACAATTTTATTGTAATTTCTAAAATACAATAAAAGCACAATTTGTGTTATTAGGAAAAAACAATAATTTGGCTTTTGCAAAAAAAACAGATTTGGTTGCTGTCTGAGTCTCACTTTTTAACGCAGGTTTATTAATTTATTACCAAAAAAATACAATTTATATAAGCAGTTGTTGTTATTTACTAAATGTACAAATTCCTTCATAGTACAATACAATAAAACAGAAAAATGCACTCAGCTCTGATAAGGCGTCTACATTAAAAACTCTTTGAGACGATCAAAATTTTCACTGACTTTATTTACAGAACACACCGTGTATCACTAGCTGGCACTGAGCACTTCTTACTGTGAGCACTGTCAGATGGTAGATCAGTGATGCGTCGCCATTTGACATGAACAACCTGAGAATAGGAAGTCTTCTTTGAGACAATGGTGGCAGGTTTAAGGAACAGTTCAATGATTACAGAATATACAAGAGGCCTTCATCCATTGGTTGTTTCATTTCCAGAAGAAAGATGATGATAATATCTAACCTGAAAAGATGTAGGCAAAAGAGTTTACTCATTAAGGCCCTCGTCTTCTTCTTCTTCTTCTTCTTCACGCTGTACGTCCACCTCAGTTGTGTCTGAGAACTCGTGCAGGAGGACATACTCGCGGCTGCTGAAGCCAAACTTCAGAACGTCCTTTTCTTTGAGCTCATAATAGCGCTGGGATTCTATGCGCTGGTTGTTCAGGTAGGTGCCGTTGCCGGAACCCAGGTCAATGATGTAAGGCCTTACTCTGCGGCCAGTAGTGCCGTCTGCACGTGTAAACTCCACCAGTCTTCAGAAGAACAGACAGAAATGTAGACATGTATTAATATTAGAAGTGAAATTGTCTGAATTATAAAGTCTGAAGATGAAAATGGCTACAAACGGCAAATTGAAACACTGTTACTGATCTTACCTATACTGGAAAACTGCATGTTGCTTGGAGCAGGATGGGTGGTCAATGGATATGTCAGCAATTTTTCTCTGTCGCCCCAACAAATAGGCACTCTGTCTGTGAACGTACATGACTGGGAGGGGTTCGTCGTTTTTGAAAGGGTACAGCCTCCACCTGCGTTTGGGAATACGAGCCTCGGGCGGCTCATTATACTTGATGACCACCCCCCGGAACGTGTTTGTATCTTCCGTTAGTGCCCCAGAAAGTCCAAAGTTGGGTTTCTCTTTCTCAACAGGAGGGTCATTTGTATCGCCAAATTCCTCTTCTTGGCTTTGTTCACGCTGATGACGGTTTTCCCTGCGCCGCTCATCATGCTGCTGTCTCTCAGCTTGTTGGGAGGCAATTGCTTCTCGTTCTCTGTGTCTGTCTCTGCCACGGTCTCTCTCCCGTGGTCTGTCCGATTCCCACCTGCTATGTCTCTCATCTGGCCGGCCTTCTCTTCCCCTCCTTTCATCACCACTAGCCCGTTGCTCTTCTCGCTCCTAAGACAGATATATATAAATATGTATCTATGTTTACAATGTTTTTCTGTTATAATTCGTTTTGAAGCCGTGTTGAATCTTGTTAATAATTCAAAACTTAATCACCCGCTTTATTTTGATTTCAGCACCACGATGGGGACTATGATTTGTTCTGTTCCTGGGAGATCTGCTATCTCTTCTGCTGGGAGATGTCTCTCTTTTGCCTGGTGAGCGGTCCCTCGTCCTGGTAAGGGATAATACAGTTACACGAAGAACACGAAATGTACCATTAAATTACTTTAACACGTTTGATCAAGGCTATTTTATACACCTATCAGCCATAATATAATGGCTAGGAGAACAACATGATGTAATCTAAATGGAACAGTCAGTAGGTGGGATATATTAAGTATAAAGTGGACACTTTTCCGTCAATGTTCTTCAATGAAGGACAATCACCGTCAGAGTCATGGTTGTCTTCATGATGCATGTTCACTGAGAAAGGGCTAGCCTATTTTGTACAATTCCACAGATGAGATACTGTAGCACAAAACGCAGTTGATTTTGGTTCTAATTGAGAGGTGTCAGAAAGCCAGTGCATTAAAATGTGTGGGGCCTCCGAGCCGTAAACCGGTCGAAGTGTCCATAGTGACCCCTGGCCACTGACCAAAGTTTAGTTGGGCAATGGGAAGAAGCTTGCTGGTCTAATTAATCATTTTTACATAATTTACGTCACATTAACAACTGGGTGCACGTGCAATACTTACCAGAGGAAAAAGACAAGTTGTTGGAGACAGTGTGATGCTTCGGGCATATTCACCTGGAAAAACTTGGGTTCTGCCTTTAACGTGGATGTTAGTTTGAGACATACCATCTACCTAAACATTGGGCTGAAAATGTGCACCCTTTCACTGAAAATCCCTAAAGGCAGTGACCTGTATCAGTATTGCACCTGCCAATCCCCAAAAATGATTAAGAATGGCTTGTGGGACATAACAATGAGGTCATAGCGTTACTTGTACACTAAATTCCAAAAATATCAATAGAATCGGGATGAGCTGCACAAACGAGTTCAATCCGGAAGATCCGTGTAGCAACTTAAAGGATTTGACTTATCGACTGCTACTGTGTTCTACGAGATATATATTCAGATTTTTATTGGAGTACATGTCTCGACGGGTTAAAACATTTTCGAGGGACCTACACAATATTAGACGGTGGTTGTAATATTATGGCTGATCGGTGTGTTTACCAGCAGTAAGGCACCATTGTTTACTACTTTTGTAATGAATCTCTAGCTAATTTCGTATGTCAATCTAAAACCTAAGAAGACGTGACAGAGGTAAAGGGATATGAGATTAACTTTATAAAATGTGTTTTACCTGCTCGTTTTTCTCTGTTGACTTGAGCTGCCGATGGATCTCGATCTCGGGCGGCGTGATGTGTGTGGCCTAACGGGGCTTTGTTTCTCCTGCTTTATCTTCACTTTGGGCTCCCGTTCCGGAGACTCTCTTCTCCCGTGGCGCCTTTCCATGGCCATACTGGTACTTTTAGACGAATCCAACTGCCGAGTAACTAAAAACGCATCTTTGTCACCACAAAATGGAACAAAAACAAAGTAAACTAAAATATGGGGCGAGCATGGACGATGCACTTCCGCTTCCTGTGGTACGCCAGGAAGCTGGAAGCAGGAAACTTCCTCTGCGTGATAGTTATCTTGTTTTTCCTTCAGTTCCGTCGTAACAATTATGATATATTATATAACAATATTTTTTATATGCATCAGCCCAAGAAGGCCCCTCTATTCCAAATGTAAAGACTGATCGAGCCTTCACCCGTATTATGCCTACAATTCGTACATATTTGTACACTTTCTCGAAGAGCTGAAGAATATGGACAAAACGGAGCAGTACCAGCAGACACCTCGGGGGGCGCAATATAGCTTATAAGTGAGAGGAGAGACGAAAACTGCCATGGACACCGCAAAGAACACAACAAACATTCAGTAGAAGGTTGACTTAAATGGAAAAACATTTAGAGTATGAATAGCAAGGACAATAAATACATTTAAGCGTAAGAAACTTAAATACGTTATCATTCACAGACTGATTTTCTGATCTTTGAGAATGATAAATATTTTTCATTTCATTTTAAAAACATACTATATGAGGGTTTGCAGCTCTCCCATTTGATATTCTGATATTGATATTTACCCGTAATGATAGTTTAAATATCTTTTTTTGAATTCTTTAGGATCTCATATATACAAAGTAAAATCTGACATAAAGCCAATTATGTATTTTCGGTCCCGATATTTATCCATCTGTGAAGCTTCTGTCGAAATTGCTTAAGCTTTACAGTTTGTTATTTTATGAGTATGACTGACAGAGCAAGCATAGAATAAATGCTGGATAATTTCAGGTCTTGTCTATCAAAATCCAGGGAATCTTTTTCTTAAGTATCACTGTGTTGTCAATTAATCCTACTTGTGTTGGGGTTCGAAATCAGAAAATAACTTTTCTTTTAAAACAAATTTTAAGTTATATTGTTATTACATTCTTCACCATTAATATATATTTAATCAATTTGCAATTCAGGCAATTTAATAAACATGTTTTGATATGTAATATTATTTGTATGATTTTTTTAGAAAGTGGGATGGCTTTGCCGATTCGAGAGGATTCTCGGTAGTCATATTTTGTATATATATACCCATACGTTTAAGTAAGACACTTGGTACTCCTCAAGTTAATACCTTTCTTCATCAAAAGTCTTCCTATTAATTATACTGGTTCCATTCATTACCACCACAGGGCTGTGTTGTGTTAAATTATTGACATCGTCTTCCAATTGTGCAATATTTGTTTATGGAAGTCTAACTATTTGACCAGCAGCTTGCGTATCTCATCTTGTCTTGACCTTAATTTGTCAGGACAGGCATTCATGTCATTTCTTTTTTTTGTGAACGGTTTATTCAAAACACCCAGGACACAAATTGGAATACTTATGAACTAAAATCCCACTGGCAGACAACCCTGAATAACTGTCTTATTTTGGTTGTTATCCTTGAAATAACAATAATTAACCATTGCAAGAATATTGATATCACCGTCGATAACTACACGTTTTTCAGCCATTGTTCTCTACTGCTGATACCCAATGATATGGTAGCCCTGGTCACTGTTGCTATGACAAAACTAACAGTGAGCAAAACGTACCAAGCCATTTTAGCTGACATCATATTTCCCATGATTCCCTCTTCCGGGCAGACATTCATGGGGTCACCAACGCTGAAACATACCGAGTGCGGTACGAAGTACTTTTTTAAATGTTTTTTTAAACATGGATAATTTGGACTCCTGCATTTCTGACATAATTAACTTAATCGTTTTAATGTGCAAATATCACATAAATTGCTGCAAATAGGAAAACAAAAAGCCCTCCGTCACTTGCTATATTAATGGGTTTAGACTAATTTTATAGGACCCTAAATATCTATACAAGAAGCGTAATATTTTTCGCTTCTTGCTGCCGTTTTGATACATTCGCCCGATGTTTTGTTGCCCTTGCGCATATATTCTTTTCCCAATTATTTCCATATAAATCTCCAATTCATTTGTCAATGCTGCACGAACATGCCTTCCCTGTGATATTTCTTTATTTGCTTGAATATAATTTAAAAAAATAAACAAGAAACATTAATATTTAGCACTTTGAGATTTAATCCAAATGTAAAGTGCATTATAAATTAAATGTATTATTATTATTATTATTAAGTCCTGCAATCAACCACTTTCATTATTAATCACGTTGTAGCTTAAACATATGACACTGTTGCGACACTGTTTGCAATCCATAGGTTAGGCTGATTTTCAGACGACCCCTTTCTACGTGACACTGTGTTGTTATCTCAGTGGAATCAGCGGTTCTTGTCATTTTATTTGTCATATGCAGTGTTTGTCGCTCGTTTTGCCACCAAGATGGCGGCGGTCATATTTGCTTCACTTCCGCCCTTGATATGACGTCATGGGAAAACCGTGGTAGCGTCCATATGACTGTTCTTGTCTGTGCGCTGCCTGCAGCCCATAGTGGAAAAGAATGATTTCACCGGCCGAGTCTCTCTTAAAATACGACAAGGCAGTTTTGGTGAGAGGTGCAGAGAAACCATCCCCAAAGGTGAGTTCTTTAGGTGGCACCATCTGAGGTTATTTAACGTTAACGTTGCTTGGCAAACTCCGTGTAACTGGACATGTACTCCGAAACTGGTACCCACAGATGGGCGCAAACCTTTACCAACTTTTTTTGAGCTTCACATTTCTTTGACAGATAACTCTTGGGGTCACCCCTCATTAACCATGCCAGAAAACAAACTCAACCATGAACAAATTTAATTAACATTCTCACCTCCAGAAAATATGAGGGATATACATACACCTGTCATCCATACATCCATGTTCTTATCTGAGGGCTGGTCCATTCCAACCATCTCTCTTCCTAGCAACACCATCCAGCTCATCCTGGAGGATCCAGAGTCGTTTCCAGACCAGAGGAGATGTATTATCACTCCAGTAAGCTTTGGGTATACCCCGGGGTCTCCTTCCAGTAGGCCTTGCCTGCAAAAAACATCTAAAGGGAGTTATCCTGGGGGCATCCTTATCAGATGCCTGAACCACCTCAACTGGCTCCTTCACGTCGGAAGGTCTGAGTTTCAGTTTCTTTCCTTGTCACCACCAAGAGCTCATGACCACGGGTGAACATAGGAACGTAGATGGACCAATAAGTTGAGATTTCCGTTACACTATTCGGCTTTCTTCACCACAACGCACCGATGCAGAACCCGCATTAATGCTGATTCAGCACCAAATTGCCTGTCCATCTCCTGGTCCAATTTTCCATCACTTGTGACCTTGACACCAAGATACTTAAACTCCTTCGCTTCGGACAACAACTGACCCCCAACCCGGAGAGGACAGTCCACTGTTTTTCTGCAGAGAACCCTGCCCTCAGATTTGGAGGTGCAGACTCTCATACCAGCAACTCCAACAGTGAGTTGGAGGTCTGACAGTCCAGACCTCCAGCAGCAAACCGCTCCAGTGCACGGTGGAGGTCACGGACTTATGAAACAAACAGAACCACATCATCTGCAAACAGAAGATATGCAATTCTAAGTTCCCCAAACCAGATGGTCTGTTCACCTTGGCTGCATCTTGAGGTCCCGTCCAAAGACTAGGGACAACCTTGTCAGAGTCGAAGCTAGCTAGGCAGCACGATATGCAGATACAAGCTGTGATGCACTGTATGCTCTATCAAAACCAGCAAAACTCTTTTAACAAGTTCTGAAAACAGTAAAGCAGCAGCTCTTCAATGGGATCTGACAACATGGGGTAGCCTCTGCTCCACACGTTCATCATTGAGCCTAGGGGACACATGATCCTGTCACCGATTCATCCGTTAACCTTCCTTAGATTACTTTCAACACTATCCACTGAAGACTGGACATTTATATATTTATTAGTTTGTATGTGACAGACATGTGAGAAAGCTTCTGGTCTCGTCTACTGGTGTTATTTCAAGGCTTTGTTCTTGAACAAGTTTGTCAAAGTTAGCGCGCATATCTGGCAGTTCCATAAGGTGAATAAAATAGTAGTTAATGCCAATAGATAGGCTCATAAAATAAAACACACAATTTGTGATTTAAAATTCTGTTCACTACAGGGACGCCATCTGAAAGTGAGCCCTCACCAAACATCTAAGGTTAGTCCGGTTCCTCCTCCGAAGCCAAAATCAACCCTAACTGAGAGCAGCAAACAGGAACATGAGGACATACTGAACACCATCCTTCCTCCCAGGTACATCGCTTCCCTTTTATAATTTGTTGTAAAGTAAATCGTGCTCACATGCATCTCAACTTTTGCTGTTGCAGGGAATGGGTGGACGGAAACAAAGTATGGTTGCAGAAAGTCTCCTGTTTACCTTGTACAAGAGAAGATGTTATTCACACAGAGGAAATGCTCAACACAAAGCTGGAGCAAAGACAGGCCAGAGAAACAGGAATCTGTCCCGTACGCAGGGAGCTCTATACCCAGTGCTTTGGTAAGGAGGACAGGGATCCCACACAGACCCAAAGGACAATTATGTCCATTTTCAAAGTTCACATTTCCGTATTATCTTTATTTGGCTGTTTTTTTCTCTCCTAAATTCCAAAATATGGCAAAAATGAAGATTTCTTTTCTGTTTCATTAACAGCACATTTTCATTCAATGGTCTGGTCCCTATCCTTTGACTGATTTATCTTTTAGATGAGCTGATCCGACAGGAGACCATCAACTGTGCAGAGAGGGGTCTTCTGGTGCTGCGGGTTAGAGATGAGATTCAAGTGACCATGGCTGCATTAAAAGCATTGTATGAAGGCAGTGTGGCTTTTGGCATGAGGAAAGCACTGCAGGCTGAGCAGAACAAGGCAGAACTGGAGAAAAGGGTATGAATATTTATTTGTAATGACTTACAGAAACTCATGGCATTCAGGAGAAAAAAAGAAAATAGGATTAAACATAAAAAATTTGCTACATAGTCTTATTCTTATTTAGAATACAGTTCAGACGGTTGTCCAGCAGAGGGCACCATTTCTCTTCAAGACTCACTGGAAGAAATGGATGGTGGTAGCGCTCTATGTTACTGATGCTGGGACAAACGTTCAGCTGTGCCTTTACACATTCCTAGATTTCAATTCTGGTGTATGAGCAAGAGGACGTGACGAAGCAACTGAATGAAGCGAAAGCTAAATGTGATACAACTGAAAAGAGAGAAAAGGAAAAAGCAGAGATCTTGGAAAAGAAGCACAATGAAGAGATTCAGTTTTTGAAGAAAAGCATTCAGCAGCTCCAGGTGATGTCTCTACTAAGATATGAAAGTCAAACACTGTCTTTGTATACAACACTAAAAACAGCATTGTTACCCGTGTCACTAAGAAATATTTGTCTTACTCCTCAGAACTACCTGGATGCCATGATTCCAAAGAGGTAACTCCTCTGAACGTCGCTGCGTCCGGATCCATCACTTACCATTTCCTTGTATAGAACACTAATAAATGTATCTTTCATTTTTCTAAATAATATCAGTTAATCCAAACAAGAGTGGAATTATTAAATATTTTATTGTTTTTCTGACAGCATGGTGTGAGAGTTTAAATGGCGTTTAAACATACAGTACAGTTTAAACATACGCTGCAGATTTCTCTTGAACATCAAGAGAGTATTACGTCTGTAAAAATGGAGGAATGAAATATCATTCAGATGAAAGTTGAAAAAAAAATACAAACGGACAAGGTAAAGGCATTAGATGACCGTGTAACAATTATGTATTATTCCATCTTTAATTGACGCTACATTTGTGATGTAATTGCAGAATTCTTATCAATTTTAAACTAAGCGTTACTGTATCTGAGGTGCTCTTTCAACTTTGGTTCAGCGCTTTGATCGCTTGGCCTTCTGACCTTCTGTGGCTGCCGCTGGGGCTTTCTTGTTCTTGTTTTTCACATTGTGCGTTTCATAATAGCGCACACCAACTTTCTTCACCCTCTGAGCGCGTTCCATTGCTCTTCTCTGTAGAGATGGACAAAGGAGAACAAAGGGGTGAAGGGGATGTATGAAATCATCTGAAAACAGGCCAGAATTTTCTTTCCCATTACATCAACAAGAGTGAGAGACATTACTCTGACATGTCTCGTCAGTCTGGGCCGTTTATGATCAGAGAGAACAAACACCACGTACCTGTTTGGATGTAAGTTTGCATGTCTCTGTGGGCTCCTCTTCCTCAGCTTTCCTCTTCTTGCTCTTCTGGTTTGCAGCTGTATTCAAGGACAGATTCATCGATGATGCAAGTTCCTGAATCTCAGTGTAAACCTGGCTGATCTTTGTTATTGCTACACATACTCTATGTCCATACTTTACATGTCAGTAAAAGAGGTTGATAGTGTGTTTTTTATTTTGTTCTGAGGAAATGTGTGAGATTTTATCCAAAAAGAAATTTTACATTCAGCACCGTACAAAGTCCTGACACGAGGGATGATTGATGATTACCTTTATTCTCTGCTTGCTTAGCTTGTTTACTCTTCAGGTCTGTAAAGACTTTGTTGGAAAGCTCCTTAGGTATCCTGTCCAAGAAAAAGGAGCTGTATCATTACCCAACAAAGCAAACAGTTTACTCTTATTGAAATCTGATGACATAAACAGTTTTTATATTCGGCTCAATGTCTCAGTGACTTTCGCCTTCAGTGTGTGGGCTGAAACTTGACAATGCAAATTTAAGAACACAATTATATGTAAAAATTAGGGAACAAGGCCACTGATGGATCGAACTGATGACTTCTCTTCCTCAGTGGCTTAAAGGCTGGTTATCACCAACCAGCTAAAATGCATGGAAAAAAGACATTAGGAAAATACACAAAAAGAAAGAATGCGAGTTGAGACAAACCGGATAGCAGAGAAGCGTTTCGATTTGGCCCGATCCAGGAAGTGCTTGTACTTGGAGATCTTTGCATCCAGCTCACGGATCACCGCTTGTGAACTCTTGTTACTGGTTGTCTTGCTGTTATGAGCGGCTGCAGGTTCGGATTCCAGTGTCTCTCCCTCAGCTGGTTCAACATTGGTCTGGTCTTCCTTTCCACTATCCTCTTCCTCGCTGCCCTCATTATCATCAGAGCCTGAGAGGTCAGACATATCCAGGTCAGGCATCTCCACAGGGACCAAGTCGTCTTCGTTGAACTCAGGTGCCACATAGATTTTGCCAAAGTTTTGCCGAACATTGGCCCAAATCTTGTGGACCTGTTCTTTCTGTTTCTGCTGCTGGTCCTCCTCATGTTCCTCTAACATGACATCAGGGTTGTCTGGCTGTTCCCCTTCTCCATTCTCAACCATTTCTGAGGGCCCTTCAACTACCAGTGGCTTCTTGTCCTAGAGAGGTTTCAAAACACGTGGACACTTAGATGTATATGGGCATAGTTGACACAGGTTGCCTTAAATACTGTTATAACAAAACATTGAGAAATTTCAGTTCATTCCTACCTCTTGATCCCCCTCAGGTCCAGGGGGCTTTACAAAGAAGGGGATACGTCCTCTCTGCCAGTCATTCAACACCATTTTTGAGACTGTGGGGAGATCTGGTTCACCGCCCTGCGCAGTAACAACAACACGTCATCAAGCTTCAGCTTTAAAAACACTGATTCACATTGGCATGTGTGTCTAAACTGTGTCAGCTCTTCAAACCCAAAAACATAGCACAACAGAAGACACAACTATTAAATGATAATTGACTGAACCGAGAAGATAAAATTACACCAGTGGGGAGAAGTACTGTCTTTTCCCCCGAGAAACTACGTCCAGTAAACAATAAAAATGCATTAATAACTGGTTGCAGTTGGACTTAACAAAACCAGAGCTGATTACTACCAGCCCTGTTCAATCAAATAATCCCTTTTACGGGCCATTTTCAGAAGCAATACATCGGCTTAAAGGTCTCCACAGTAGCATATTATACAATAATAAAAATAGATTCCAAAGGAGGATAGTGACTGAAGGTTATTGAAATACATAAGCCCTCAAAGGTTTACATAGCTATTTCTTCGATGTGTAACACACTCTACAAATGGAACTGGAAGGATTTGGAAGGATTGTGAACCAAAATATCGAAAGAAAACACCAAAGCAACAGCAGGCATCGCTCACCTCAATTAAAACCAGTATTCAAAGTTCCATTACGTAACCGAAGCCGTGCAAAAGTTTCTGTTTCATCTGGATTTTGCCGCTGCGCTCGACCCTTTTTGGGAGAATATTTCATGGGCTGACCAAGGCAGTGATCCCATTACATGATTACATGCTGTGTAAACCAAAAGCTGACCTGATCGCAGATTTATTATTTTAGGATTTTTCTCAACAGCGAAATTACTATTTATACTCTTAATGGCACTTAACTTAAAAACTTAAACTTAGGTATCGTCTGTTAAGCAAGAAAATGAAGGAAGAACAATCAAACCTTCAGAAGTTTCCCACTTCGGACTGCCAGCTTTTCAAGGAAGTCTTCAGCAGAGTCCCATGTGGGGATGCGGTAGGTTTTCTGAATATACTCTGGCTTGGCACGCTCTAGTACTGCCCCGATGTGTTCTTCTGGGTTCTTGATCTTCTCCACTTGAACCTTTGAGACAAAGTTTAAGAAATGGTGCACAGGTTAAGAGTTTAGCCTGCAACTTTTTGGTTACAGGCACTTCATAGCCCGCATGTTTAGCCTAGGATCTGGAGAATGGACAGAGTTTAGAGTGATTAGAGATTAAGGCATTTTAAACTTCTGGACATTAGCAGTAGGAATCAGTTTCTAATGTCTTTGCTCATCGTATCCCGTGTACTGAAGTTGTCAAAAGCACATCATTAAGAGTTAGTTGATTAGCCTGAGTATCCAGAATTGTCTCTCTGCAGGAAAAACGCGGTTTCAGTCTTTTTTCAGTGGTATAAGGAGCACAAATTAGGTATAATTCACTTCTGTTGTCATTGAATAGCAGCAGAAGGATGCGGGCCCTTACCACATCACCTTGACGCAAAGAATAGAAAAAAGAAGTGCAGACTTACCACCCCTTTCAACACAATGTCAGATTCACTGTCTTCTGAAGGGTAGACAACACCAGGACAGTCAATGAGGAAGATGCGCCTCATCAAAGTGATGTACTGCCACACCTGTAAAGAAGTAAGGACACAAATATTGTCAGTATGATGAAATTATTTCAGTTTCAAATATTTTTTTATTTCTTCACTGAGGTTGAAAAAATATAATTACAACTTCAGGTTGTGTTTGTCAACCAGTAAAGTTTGGACTGTGGACTATGTATGTCTGTTTACAATATACATCGATCAGTCATAACTTTATAACTACAACGCCGAAGGTGAAGTGATGACATTTATCGCGTAACAAGGAGACCTGTCAGTAGGATGGACATATCAGGAGGAAAGTGCAAATTATGACCAACTTGTGATGGAAGCAAGAAAAATGGGGAAACATAAGGATCTGAGCAAATTTGACAACGACCAAATGTTGACGGCTCAACGGATGGATAAGGTCGTCCACACAGCTGCAGGTGTTGTTGGGTATTTCTCCTCTGAAGAAGTTAGAGCATTCCAACCGTGGTCCAAGTAATGACAACTGGTGAACCGGCAGGGTCATGAACAGCGAAGGCCTGACCATGATGATTCCCGTCAACTCTGGAATTTGCCTATAATGGGCATGTTCCATCAGAACTGGACCTTAGAGCAATGGAAGAGGGTGGCCTGCTCTGGTGAATCGTATTTGGTGAACTGATTGCAAAATGATGCATTATGGGAAGAAGGCAGTCTGATGCTTTGGTCAATGTTTTGCTGGCAAACATTGGGTCCAACAATTTATGTGGATGACACTTTGAAACACACCAGCAACTTAGATCATTATTGTAGTAGTATAAAAAAAACAACCTTCATGGAAACTGTATTCCACAATTGTAATGGCTTCTTTCAGCAGGAAAACACACTCTGCAAAAGGTTCAGGAATGGTATGAGGAACACTACAGTTTTAACAATATGTTGACTTGGCCTCCAGATTTCCCAGATCTCAATCCAATGAGCACTTGTGTGATGTGTTGGATGAAAAAGTGCGATCCATTGAGGCCCCATCTTGTTTTTTACGGGATGCAAAGGATCTGCTGTCGACATCTTGGTGCCAGAAACACCAACAGACCTTCAGAAGTCTTGTGGGGCCAGCACATTGATAGCTCAGAGCTACATATATATTATCATGGTATGGATGTTATGAGAGTGGGCGATGTTTTAAATGTGGACGCGCCGCTGTAATTTGTAGAATGTGAATGCCTCAGACACATTTAAACTTGGCAGCAAGAAGAACTATACAACCACCACAGTTTCAAGATCAGCAGAACTAAAAACATTGCCATATTTTATTAAGTATTTCTTGAGTAATGGCCAAAAAAGTTAGAGCAACCGTTGACCCTTCATCACCAAATCTTAATTAGTCATGGAGAACATCTGTGTCACTATTGTAATTACCTCCAGGTGTTCCTGAGAAATGGGTTCCACAAAAATCGGACCGCTCTAAGCATAAAGTCATATCAACTGATTAAGCAGAGCAAACAAAAGACTGCCTTGAATAAAAACAGGAACGGGGACAAAGCGGCTTCCTTTCGTTATCCGTCATGCGACACATAACTTCCACTCATCCTAATTTGGTTCGTCAGAAAGAGAGACTGCAAAGTTACTTATCACACAAAGATAATTCCAAATAAGCCGAGCAGCCGATCCGTACTCTGTTTGGCAGTGATCACATAGGGAGAACATTATTTTTTATGATGGGTGCTGAGATGAACAGAACATTTGAGAGAGGGATGCAGCACAGAGTCATGAGCGGAATAAAACCCTTCTCTACTAACCGAGGTAAAGATTAATATTTTTATCAGACACCAGGCGTCATACCTTTGTTTCTCCGGCGAGGGGGGCCACATTGCAGACCTTCTTGGACCGTAGTGTGTTGATGACCGAGCTCTTTCCCACATTAGGATAGCCAATGAAACCCACACTTATCTGTTTCTTATCTGTGTGGAGCTGCAGGACACAAAATAAAGTCAGTTACCTTAAAAACTGTCCTCAGTTCAGGGAGGAAATTTAAGATGGGGCTCTGCTGCCATGGACATTAAAAAAATCGACTTGTCATCACTTTAGAACTCAAATGTTATTTGTTCTAAACATTTTTTTTGGTTCTGCTCTAAAACCATTTTTTAGGAAAAGAGACAATCATGATGTATAAAAAAAACCAAACAGATGTCTACCGTTGCACACGTCACATGTCCGCGTCTTTATAGTGAAGCCCGAAAACAACGTTTGAATATCAAACCCAATTTTTTGACATTTCAGATATTACAAGCCCTTTGCGCTCACTAGCACGTTATGTTCCACAGCCACTACAATAAGCAATAATTTAACTTTTGGAAATTTGACGAAGGAACAGTTTTTTAAACATCTGAAGGATGTTTTAGTTTGTACTTCAACACCACATTCATGCATTTATCATGTTTGTGACTCTGATGAGACTGTGAATCAGTCGTGTTCACTGGATTCCGGAGTCGCTGTCTGTTCTGAAGGCTGGATAGTAAGTTAACGTATAAAATGAAAGCAGGTGCCAGGTGTGAGTTGCTAATTGGAACAGGCAGCTGTTCAGTTTCATGACCAATCATAGATATTTGGACTATGCGACCTTTGCATACCTTTCCGAACTGCCTGAGCAGCTGGATGAGGGCTCCCTTGCCAAACGAGTTGGTGAGGCTGGCGTGGAAAGCCAGTGTCGGGTACTCTTGGGACAAAACAGCTACCCAGCGTTTCTGTTTCAAGAAGCAAAGTGGAGATCAAGAGTCAGTCACACAATTCAATATTATCAAAAAGCCTCATAGAATCACTCCCAGTCAAACTGGAAACCAAAGATGAAGTTCTTACTGTGACCCAGGTGGGGATTAGATCACACTTGTTCAGCACAAAGATCAGATGTTTCCAGTGTTTCTCCTTCTTCAAATATGTCTCTATGCTCTTGGAGCGTGTTCCCATGGGATCACGTGCATCCAGCACTTGGATGATGACATCAGATGAGTCAAGTACCTATTACAGTATGATTAAAAAGGTCAGGAATGGAATGAATGACGAGGCAACTCTTCAGCGCACAAACTGAACATAAGCATTATTGACAGGGTACCTTGTAAAGTTCCCCCCAGATCCTCTTGGATTGACCCTTTTTGAAGATTTCCTCACGGGGTTCGTCACTGTTGGGAAATGAGAAATAATAACGCTATATAGTTTGACTTTTAAATATGGACACAAAACAGCCACCGGCCCTGTTTGAATATCACCTAGAGTGGATTCATTACGGTATTGTCTGAAAATCTTACCGGACCCCTGTGTCCTCAGTTATCAAGTCCATGTCCTTGTCTGCACTGTAGTTCTCGGCTAAGGCTTCAGCCTGCTCTACGAGGTCCTTCACATCTCCAACCATGAGACTGGGCCGCTTCCTCTGAGCTTTAGGCCCAAACGTGGTCTCAAAACCCTCTGTGTCTAGAATGTGCACCTTTGAGTTCTGCAGGCGTAGAAACAGAGGGGAAAAGAACAGACATGTCATTTTGACTATCAGAGAACTCCAAAAATCTCCAACCTGCCCATCACATATTACGCCCCCTCTCCACCTTACTACATTTATATGTTTGGTTTTATCAAGTCTAAGAAAATATATCCGTCTGCGGTTAATTCATTATTTGACAGTCAGAGCTTGTTGTCAATTGTTTCCCCAAGCAGTACAAGTACCGCCGAATGAAAAGAATTATAAGCACCAAATTATTTTAGGCACACAGTAAAGGAACATAGTTTATTATTGATTTATTACTTAAATATTTATATTGCAAGTACCTTTGTGTATTTAAAGTTATCCATGAATAACTATCAAATATTAAAGATACATAAATGAGAATTTATCTGTCTTAAGTCCGTAAACAATTAAAAAAAAGGCCTAGAGATGAATGTTTAGTTAGATAGCACTTGGAAAGCATGGAAAAAGAAAAATAGGTTAATAGTTTCTCATACACTGTTATGGTATGATGTCTGATCAGAGCCATAGGGAGTGAACAAGTGGTGAGGTATTTGGAAAACAAATGGACCTGGGTCACAACTGGATCCAATTTTAATTTATCATTTAAAAGAATGGCCTTCCTAGTTGAACATGAACCGGTTGAAATGTGTAATATGTTAAGTTTAGTGGTGTGTAACTCATCCCTCCCTACCAGATCATCTACGTTGGCCTTCAGGATGGTAATGTGGAAACATGGTTTTTTTCCTGAAACCTCACCATCAGAAAAGGGAAAGCATGAAGATTCAACTCGTGGAACTGTTAAGAGCGAAACTGTAGGGTCTATACAGCCGGGGGATTTTGGGGGAGCCAGTTGCAGCACACTGCTCTAGAGGAAATGCGCACGATGGAAGCCGACCAGCACCAAGCAGAGTTCCCTCAAGTGGATCTTCCTGCACCGTGCACCAACACCTCACCTGCTGACTGGTGAGGTCTGGTCAGTCTGCCCATGCACAAGTCAGGTATTCATGTTTTTATTGTGTGACCGCAAGGTTTCACGCTCTGGTGCTTTTTCTTTTATGCAATAATAAGTATTATCCAACAATGTATGATCCTCATCAGTCAAAAGCCACATTAATATTTTACTCTCAAATTTGACAGTCAAAGTCTCCTTCCCAAACAATAAATGTATACAGTAAAAAGAAGCCCCAAATTTGCGATAACTCAGCCAATGAAAAAGCCGAGCCTTTGCCAGGGCTGATTATGTGTTCCAATGAACTTCAACCACAAGCCAGACTTCTGTTTTAACAACTGTCAACTGATCTGTTTAAGATTTTCTGCTTAGCTGCACCAGTTCTTTGACTAGCAGAATGATGTTATTTCAATCACAGGGCAAAATAAAATGGAAAAATAATACTCAACATGAAAATTAATGGTAAACTGGCCTGATGAACAACTTTTCCCGTAAGGTAATAATGTTTATAGGAGGAACAAAGAAAGAAGAAATACGCCCGAATATGTCAAAAACTTAATGTATTATGACATTAATGTAAAAGAAAAAATAGCAATATCTGAAACTGCATCTTATTTCTTCACCACCATAGGGGAAAAACAAGAGACAGAATCAGACCTAATGTTTGTCGGAATAGAAAAGGAATAAGAGGAACTATAAATCTTGGAACTGTGCTGGTTATGAAGTAAGAATCCTGGCAGAATACAACTTTCCTTTGCCAAGCAGTGTGTCAGCACACACATAGTGAATCACAGTGGGGCTGATCAAGGATTAAAGTCGGGGCTCATGTTCCATCACACCTCATAAAAAAAGCAGTTACCACGTTTATAGCCTTGTTTAAAAAAGAATCTGGTCCCTATGGCTAATTTTGACATATATGACAACCGAAGTTTGAGAGTGTTAAGCATAGATAATGGGCTGGTCGTTTTGAGGGACAACTACCTCTGAGCTCTCTGCAAGGCTAGTCCCCATGTAGTCCCCATCTTTGCAAAAGAGCAGTAAAAAGAACTTATAATACTATTATAAACTAATAAATTAACTAAGACTATAAAAGTGAACACATAAAACCACACACATAATACATTCCAATCTTCTGTTATCACCTTCCCTTCTTATTGCACTAAAAACATATTGCACAGAAAGTATATTTTTATATGTAAAATCAAGTATTAGCAGTAGTTTTGAAATTTTGTTTGTTTGTGTTTTTATTGCTCAGTTTACCCCTTTTCCACCAAAAATAACCTGGTGCCAGTGCCTAGTTGGTTCAACTCCTGCACCTCCTAAGAACCTGTGTGCTTCTCCATTGGCAAGATGTAGGCCAGGATGGTAAAAATCAGAAATCAACCATATTTGACCTGACATACGCGTCTTCTGAAAAAACAGTCGTGGTCAAAAGTTGACAATTGTAAAGGAGTTCCACTTATTCTACCACAGAAATAATTACATGTAGAAATCTATTGAACCCCAGACTGCAGTGATCCATATTTTCTTCACAAGTGTATGTAAAGTTTTGAGCGCAACCATATCAATTGTTGAATGCGTAATCACCATTTATTTCAAATCCTCTCAACTAGGATCATTTAAAAAAGGGTGTTAAATATAAGTCGTTAATTCATACAAACTATGCATAACACTTAAGAGGCTTCAATGCACCATAACACATACAGCACAGAACAAAATTATAAGTCACTAAACCGTTACAGGTTTATCCCCTTTACACTCACGTGGGCTTTGACTTTATCATGCAAGAGGGACATGGGGAGTTTGGTTTTTCGCATCACCACACGATATGGATCCTTCTGGACAGCTCCCATCTCTTCTTGGAACTTCTGGAGGGACGACTGCTTAATCACACGTGTATTTGCTGAAATGCAGAGTATGTAGTTATACAGTGTCTTGTTTATTGCTACCAAATCGGAACACGTCCACAACCCTGTTTATTATATTCTAAAGGTTCTTTCAGATTCACTAACAGGTCAGATTCTGGGTGTTCAAAAACATTAATTTAAGTCTACATAGCAATTTTGCACAAGGCTATAGAATCTTCAATTGTCTCTCATTGTGGAATTAAACCGATTCATTTAGGTGATTCTCACCAGCTGACAGGTTAACGAGGTCACATTTATCCAAGATCTGAATCAGTGTTCACATGAGGGTTACGAAATATTGTCTAAATACCAAAACGATCCAGAGGTAATAGGAATGGAATAGAGACCAATGCGTAAAAACAAAAACAAATCAGTAAATAAAGCCGAGTGTGTTTGCTATCTTTGTGAAATACACCTGCCTTATAGTGTAATAGTTCTATTATATTTCTATTATAGTGCAATATGTCCAGTATATTGTATACTGTACTATAATATATTCCTTTAGTATAGTATATTTATAGTAAAAAATATAGTAATATAATAATATTATATTACTATATTACTAATAAAATATAGTATTATATAGTCATTTAATATATTAAATATAGTAATATTTATTATAATATAATTATTATTTTTCTATGCATTTTATAGTCAGGGTATGAGGAGGAATACATGATGTTTAAGGAAACAAATATATATTTTCAATTGATTATGGTACATTTATATTAGCTTATTACTTCCACACTATATCTCATGTGGAAGTTTCTGGAGTTGTTGATGTTTTGGGTTTTTTTGCAATGCGCTGTAGATGCTCTTCAAAGATTCTGCAATTCTGATTCTGTGTTTGAGTTAAATCACTGGCCATCACCGCATGTCCAGCAATATGACTAGTACACATTGACGTAATCCAATGTTGACGCTGGAACAATATATTGTACAGCTCTAGTAGTTACCTCCCTACTGTCTGTCCACAATGACAAATAATATATAAGACTTGCCATAACTTAAATCAATCATAAAAATTAAGACTGTTTACTTACCAAACCATTTGATGTTTGGTTCAACTCTGGCAACTGTCCCTGGAGCCACTGTGGATTGGTACTGTAAGGGTTTGATGACTTTTCCACGGTTATTGCTGGAAACAGATGTAGGTGTCAGCACTGTTCGATTTCGTCAACACTCAGAAAAGACACTGAAGACCTCACAAGAATAATAATATTATAACCAATTACCATCTCTGCTTTTGTCTGTACATATTCAGACGTTTGATAGTGGATCGGTCCCTCATGTTGTGTCCACCAGCACCTTTGACTCGATCTATGAAATGGAGTACAGATTCTTTTATGATCCATCTTATCGACAACACACATCGGTCTAAATTCGCTGAAACCTTTATTATGATTCTATAAACAGGTTTTTTTTTTATGACAGCAGTACGATGTCATCTCACGTTTATCTTACAGACTATGCTTAAAAAAAATCAGCAACTATTGAACTGATTTTGAACATTTATATTAAGAAGAAAAACATTGTGAGATTGCAAGTACAATTCAAGAACAGTTTTTTTTATATGCTAATATGAGTGCTTTTTTCATAACCTAAATTCAAATAAAAAAAGCATTACAAAATCACCAGTGTAGTTATTTGAGGTAAGTTAGTCATACACCGGAACAAACGATATTCTAAACTGTCACTACACGGTGCACTTCTAGCATTTCCGGTGCATGAAAAGTCAAAGAGAAAATTATATTGAGATGGATGGAAGGAAGGCATTTATCAATTATGAACCACATTTTTGTGCAGATGACTGAATCAAAACAATGCAATTATTTAGTAAAGGCAGTAGAGTTTCAAATGAGTGAAAAATCTATAGTGTATAAAATGTGAATCCAAACAAGTGCTTGAAAACATCATGATAATGAAAATACTATTGCACATCCTAATAATACCACAAAGTAGAGTTGCACATGATAATGGACGTAATGTTGTGCATGTCAGTGAATGCAAAATGATATTCAATGTCATATTGTGCCAGAAAAATTATTTTGAGATGTTATATTGCACATTATAAAAAGATCATGTTAAGTAGGATTTCAACTTTTGTGGGATATCATTCTATGCAATAATTATGGATTACTTCTTACGTCAGTTTTTTACAAATAGCTTACACATATTAAAATTTGCTTAAAACTTTTATTAGAAAAGTCGAAGAACAGTTAAAACATCAAAATATACAGTTGATTATTTAATTATCACATTAAAACCATACTAAAGTAAGCCTAGTGCGTGTCATCACAGCCAGGTTAGCAAAAGTTAACTTTTGGTTAAATAACCGCCAGCTTCAGGTTCTAACTTGTTACACTTTTAATTTAAGTCACTAGTTTAAAGTAGAATGTAAGAATTAATTTAACGGAGGAAGATAAGCTGTGTTTCTACTGAACAACAGCATAATAACAACAGAAGTTAGCATTAGCTGTAAACAAACGGTGTTGCTAATGGTTGGTTAGCTCACCAGGGTTGCTGCTCGATGTCGAGGGATTTATCGAGCTTTTCCCCTTGAACTGAGGCTTCACCATGTTGACTATTTAAGTTAGCAAGGCCTTCTGCTGAAAAAAATATGATGACAAATGTCTATTAAGAAAGGCTTCTTTGCTGTTTTAACTTCAGTTCTAACATGAACATTACACCGTACACGTGTTGATACGGTATGACAGGAAAGACGTCATATATGAGCGACAACAGCGAAACCAATCAGGAAACAGGAAGCTCCTGCGACAGCGCCGAGTTCGACAGCAGTGGTGGACAGTAAGGTCAATTTACAATTACTCGCATACAATTTCTTTAATTTTTATCTTTAATACTTATTTTATTTTTCTTGTAAACTTACACAAATTAATACTACCATTCCCTGATAACAGAAGTAAATAGGACCATGAAAAAGAAACCCGCCTAAAAAACAAAACAAGGAGCAGCTCAATTAGGCTAAGTTTTAATTGAATCGCAAATAAACTGTAATTATTAGCAAGGTTAACATATAATGGGGCTTTCATCGTATTCAGAATAATACCAGGACCGTTTAGATATCTACGTTCAACTGAAACTGCATCTTGGCACTTCAGAAGCAAATATTGTACTTTCGACTCTATTACATTTGTCTAACAGGCAGGAAAAAATGATGCATTTCTTTTGGGTTGAGAAAATTCTCCGACTGCTTCAGCTAAATAAACTGTATGAAAACTATTTTGGATTGCTGAGAAAATGTATTTCCACAAGCTAACGAGGTGATCTTATGAAAAGTTAAATTTTTTTACCAAGAAATATGACCATCAAAGGATTATGATGCAATGAAATAGGCTATGATGATCTCAAAAATTACATTACTCAACCACATTTACACTTCAACAGCAGTAATATAAACCTCTCCAAGTGGCTTGTGACCCACAATGCTCACGTCAGTAGATATTCTATGAAAAGTCAAGTTCCTTGAAAGTTTGGGGGGTCATAGGGATAATTTAATACCCCGCTCATATTAGAATAAGCAGCCACAAGACAAATTAACTTGTATCAGTCAAATATCAAACACTGGAAAATGACATTAATGAGGAAAAATCTTCTGATCATTTGATAATAAGGAATTAGCTCAAGGAGTCTGAGTTGTCTGACTTAGATACACGGGTTTATTAGGAAAGACTTCAGAAACAAGTGGGGCAATGGAAATATTCAAATTTCCCTATCAGATATTGAAATTGTGTTGAAAAACAACATTTCATTATTCCATTTCTTCCAATTACTTGGTACATATTAAGGGAGTCGATTCTGACAATTATGCAAAATAATTGGGATTAGCTGGAATAATTGCGAACAGAAGAAAAAAGAACAACATCATTGAACATTTCTGCCACATGCTGATGTAAAATGAGAATGAATGGCATATAGGATAATTATTCATAATCTGGTACATGTGTAATTGATTCTTGGAGCTATGCTTAAGTGACTATAGCTTTTATTGCAACAAGTGTGCATGTCCCAGTGGGACTCAACAGGCTGGCTTCTGTCTGAAATTTAGAGACCCTCAACCTGATCTGTAACTTATTTTTATTGTCTTAGGTCATTCAATAAACTTAAGGTCATTGAAAGGCCATCAAAAATGACTCTTCTTGAAAATGTTGAACTGCTATACCCATCTTGCCACTAAGGGGCAGCTTAAAGGTTTTTATTAAAGTATCCATGGCCTGCCATTGAGCTTGATTACCTTACCCCTGTAAACAATTAGGAGTGAATAATACGGTTCTTATGACTTGAAAGAAACACATGTTACCAAGTGGTCGGAAAACAAAGGTTAAAAATAATTCCATTCTGTGGCAGGAGGTTGACAAATACAGATGTCTTATGTCATGAGAAGTCTTTTGAATGGTTTGGAATATTTTTTTAAGGATATAATTGGAAGATGTTATTTATTCAGTTTGCTACTAAATTGGAGGTTGAAGAGAATCAATATCAATACTAATCAAGGGGGGAAAATACAGGAACGTTTTATTTGTTATCCTAAACGAACCAAGGTAATGAGCTCAGTGTGCTCAATGGTGACTTAGCAAAGATACAAATACAACAGGCAGCATACATGTAGTTTAATGTTATTCTTTTGTATTCTTTTAAACAAAAGAAGATTAATTGAAGGTGTTTTATACATAAAAAAAAGAAAAGAAGAAATACTCCAAGAAAATATTTTTTATTTGGATGGGAATTGAATAAGGCCTTCAGAATGAAACCGGGGTCTGTGACTGAGAGAGTTTGTCTGGGTGTTTAGGTCCGTACGTTGTGTACGGTATGTTACACAAGTGTGGCTGAACGCCAAGTGTGGCTGAACGCCAAGGTAGGCAAGGTCGTAGAGGCTCTGGTCTAGAGAGGCGCCATCCAGTATATTCAGTTTATACGACAGGGAGACCAAAGAATGTTTTCTGTTCATTTTCATACAGATGAAATTATAACTGACTAAATCAACAACACACTTCAAATACATGTTTTATTTTTGTAAAGTAAGTTGTTTAGGTTAATTTAATAATTTATATCCTTTTAAGATCTTAATTTACAGTGTAAGCCTGTTTTAAAAGTCAATTCCTTTTCAAGACAATCTCATCTAAGCCCCAAAAGGGTTTCAGTCAACTATCACTTTACTATTTTTGTTGTCCTGAGGAAAAGCGTTTCTAGGACCCCAATGAAAGGTACCAAAGAAGCTGTAACACTTTGTCTGGAACAGGGAGACCGGGGCAACCTTCAGTAGCCAGATCATGGAGGGGGGCTTTTGGTGGGCATCTGGTGCATGGCTTTTTTCCATGGGGCTCGACCGGGCTTAACCAGAAGAAGCTTCATGGAGCCACCACATGCATTGATGGGCGTTTGGGTCGGGTGCAAAGCAGCATGGGTAGTAATAGCGTGAATATTAATTCATAAAGACATTATCTTATAACAGATGCACTCAACATATGTATGAATGTAGAATATATTTTGTCAGTTTTCTCATCCGTGTTTAGCATTTATGATTTTATGAAGATGCTGAACCAACCGGCTGGTGACACATACGTTTTTATTAAATCATTTAGTTAAGCAAGAACAAGCTTGAATCATTTGCCCTTTAATAGTGTACTAAAACATGAATGGACCAGTCATATCCTGATAGACTGCGACCACAATTCGTGATTCTCTCTGCAACAGGATGACCAGGTATGACGTCTGTCCAACACATGCAAGTTTATCCATTGAGCAGCCTCATCTGTCAAACAGACATGATAATACATTAAACCCTGAATAAAAGATGTAGAGAGCAGGCTTATTTTATGGCACACATTTTGTGTTTTTTCGTTTGATTTTATTGGCCCATATAACTGGAAACATGTTAAAAACCTCATTTTCTTTGGCGTCTCTTCAGGGTATTTGGAATAATAACATTAGACATTTGTAAAAATTTCCCCTATTGTCTCTACTTTTTGGTCTTTTAATTATGGGGCACGGTAAGCGGAGCTGTTTTATTCCTTTCTAACGAGTGCCAACCACTGATGTCACAACATGGCAGGTATTCAGGCAGATTTCAGCTAATCAGGCTACACAGTTTTTGACTGAGAGCGCATAAAGACTTCTGTTTAAACTCAGCTCAATTTAAAAGTTCAATCAATTGGACTATTGTTTTCCTCATTTAGTCTTTGATATCTGTATAGTACATTCCTGTCGTTTCCACCTCTGCTTCTGTTTTAAATAAGATTCTCTCTGTATCATATTAAAGGAACAAAGACATCAAAATGGGACCTCACGTCTCCAAATGGCTTATTTCATTATTTTTTAAATGCTGCGAAACTTGACGTCGCCAAAATGTAATCCTCTTGGCTAAGGTTCATGCACATTTGTCCGTTATTTTTTCCGTAATCTTGCTAACATGACCGACAAACAAACATGGGCGAAAACAGAACCTCATTCCTTTGTTTAATAACCCCAGTTATTGAAATCTCCCCCTATACTAAAATGTCTTCCTTCTCGTTTTACACGTGTGAGAGTCCTCGAGTGGAGTGGTACGTGCAGATGCTACGATGTCACTTTAAAATGGCAAGTCCAGCCTGTTTAACTTTCATGAGCCGATATACTGAATACAGCATTTCTCTGGCGTCACAGACAACAGCTGAATGGATGAAAACAGCCAAATAACAGTTGCTGGCCTGATATGAATGTAAATCGGACGAGGTCCAATCAGAAAGGAACAACAATTAGAGAAAGTCCAATTCTCGGAGAACAATTAATAAACACTAAAAGTAAGGACAGGTGTCTCCTTTTGCTCTGCATTCAGACACTAGACATGGACAAAAGAGGGCGTCAACGTGGCACAGTCGGTAGATGTCCCTCAGGATGTCCCCCAGGTCCAAGGTTAGAGCTAAAGATAGCCAAGGATGGCGCTGAGAAACTGAGATTAGTTCAGTGAACTGATGGCACTGAACTATATTCAGGTGAATGAATTAGAGACGGCTGATTGTATAATGTGTGTGATAACTATCTAGATTGTGATTGAAGTGCAACAGCTCAAAACAACAGGATGAATTCCCCCATAATGTCCAATGTCCTGTTGTGGTGGTGGTGATGGTGGCTGATGACTCTCCTGAAACTGATGAGGTTGGAACGGTAGATGGAATAAGGACAGTGAAAAGACATATACGTACCTATACATATTTATACATAAAAAAAAGAAGAAGAAATTCAAGGAACAAAATAAATAGGAGGTAACTTAACAAGACGGACTAAGTGATGTGTGTGTGTTGTTTGAAATACTGACATATTCTCTGAATAGGATTAAGGCTATAAAAGACATAAATTTTTTTATCAGATTTATTTAATCATTTTCCAGGTAGCATTCATTTTGCCCATCCTGCTTAAATGAAATTCAACAATTCTTAGAGCTCAAGTCTTTCAATTTTTAATTCATAATAATTTAAAGAAGACAATACAATTGAAAAAAAAAACATTGATGTGTGTGAGATTTGGAATTTCTAAATAGAAAAAGACAGTTTATAACAAGCACTCACAGTTATACATTTACAGCATGTTTTTAAACCACGTCACCAGAAAAGCCAGCTACAGAACATTTATACTATTAAATCTTCAATATTGCTCAGAAAGGCCACGGTACATGTATACTTTTTTTTTAATCTATAATTAAAACCTAGATGAGAACAAGTAGAACGAGGTTAATGTGACGGATGCTGCTTAACATGTCAGTGACGTGCATTGAAGCTCCCCTGTTCATGTGAATGTTTGAATTTGTGGATAATATTTCAGCCTGGCTCACTCACAGAGTCTCTGCTTTGAGTCAAATTTGGAACACCAGCTAGATGACAGAGCAAAGCCTCCAGCCAGCCCGACTAAACAAAAAGAGAAAAATTGACCGAGGTCTGAAGGTTTTTCCTCCTTATAGACTTGTTGAGAGTGTTTGCAATATAAATCCAACATTTCTGTTGAGAGTGCTTCATGGCTTATCTGGAGGGCTACTGAAGTGCTGAAGGCTAATGGTAACGGATGTGTTTTCACCATTTCATCAGGTTTTTCTGTAGTAAGGCAGGAGTCACAGCCTCGAAGGGGTCTGATAATGCAGGATACTGCCCTAAAGAGAGAGATATCCATTTTAGGCGGACACATGGATTCACAGATTCGGTATTGGCTTGATAGAAGCACCACAAACCTTTGGAATACAATGAAAAGCTACTCACACAGAATTATACTGCATTTTTAACTCATGTATTGTTTTTTTCCTCTTGTTTTTTTCTAACATATTGTCATTTTCAATCCATTTTACAATGCTACCGCTCTAGTAGCATCTCCTGTATTACATTTCACCAGTTCTAAAGACAAATTTTGAGCAATGTAATATAAAATTACTATTTAACCTAATAAGCAGAGTTACAATTGTAATACATGTGATTTATTTTCAAAACACGAGGAGGAAAAATGATGCAGCATTTCAAAAATAACTGCAGCTATGTTTAAAGGTATTTTGTTAACATACTTTCTAAAGTAAGTTGGAACTACTAAGGTCCTTATTAAAACACAAACAAACAGAAATACTTTTATGGTGGTGAGAACACAAATCTCCCTCTCAAAGAGTTGGGAATTATAATGTTCTCCAGTCAAGAGCTCCTGTCTTCAGACTTCATCCTCACCTCGTTTATAGAGAGAGATTTTATTGCCAGTTTCAAGAGGGGATTTAGACAGATTTAAAATTACATAGAGGAAAAAGATGAAATAATGAGAAGCGAAAAGTGTATATCATTAAAACCAATCATGGAAAAATCACAGCTGGAGATGAAGTGATGGAATATGTTATTTTTTTATGGGACTATATTTCACTAATGTGTTTATTTTCACCAAACCATAATCTTTCACTGACTTGTCATGACCACTGGCTTCACTTAACATAAATCATTTTATAATCGGTTGGCAATTGCCTTTGGTGGTCATTCTCCGAGTTTTCAAATGGATGGTGTTTATCTGTGGCATGTGAACCAACATTTGTGGTTGAGATAAGCCACAATTTGGTGAAAATTTGTTTGTTCATTGTGGGCTTCAATTGTATAATCACTGACTTTTAGTTTGCGATGAAAAATATATGTGAAACAAATATATCTACCACTTTCTCATGTCATAAAGAACACTGATTTTAAAATAATTTACAAGTTTAAACTAAGACATTTCTCTTTGTGTAGAAATGAATGCAACAGGGCTATTTTGGTCATCAGTTAAAAGTATTTCCGAACAATCTCTGATTTCAAAGGAAGCAAAAATGTTGCCGTGGCAGTGCCAGGCCTCTATGTGACAGTAATAACTGAACATGGTTAAAGGAAACTTGTGGTTTTATAAGAAGTCATTTGGTTACCTGAAACCGTTTGGTTAGAACTTTGGCTGATTAGATGGATATCTCTCAAGCAACATGTGGAAAGTATTCAGGGAAATTGGACCGAAAAGGTCTAATTACTAACTCCTATTTGAAGGTATGTTAATGCGACGAGGTTGAGTGCCACTATAAACATAGCAACTAGCTGACCGATGAAAAGCAGATTTGTTTCTGGTATAGAAACAGGGTGTTAACAAGACAAGACAGAAACAAGAAATGTTCAATCATTCTTTTTCCTCTCCTGCTGACAACCATTACTCATACTTATAGTGTGGATCCACACAAAATTGACCGGGTTGGCCCATGCTCCACCCTTTACGGAATTTGATGGTGAAAATTCCACCATATCCACCAAATTTGGACTAAATCGGACAACCGGTTAAGAGGTCCGATAAACAGTTTTTTTTTTTGTAAAAATATAAAAAAGCTCCCCCTAGTGAGTAAAACGTACCACATAGTAAAATATCTTGATGTCCAACCAGATCTTTTGAAGCTCAGACTAAATTTGGTCTAATTCTGGCCAAAGGTTGAGAAATAATTACCCGAAAACTTTTGGAGATAAAGATCCCCCTACTGTTGGAAATATATAACTGACCTTTCTCTCAAAAGTACAACATTTGAAAACGATCCATGATATACTTTTTGAGTTATCAAGTTGAAAACAAAGGATCTGTGTTGTGTGCTGATATAAATGCTGAAGTACATCGGCATATAAATCCAATTAAAAGAGTTTCATGCATGAATGAGGAAACCGTAGTTAGATTAAGGTCAATATATTTTTTAGCTTTCCCAAAAATATTTAATACCCTCCGATAAGAAAATCACCTCAAGAGTTTCTCAATATTTAATAGTAATCCTATATAAAAATAAAAGAAAGTCTCTCCACATGCATTCTAGATGTACCTAACTCCTAACTCCTCTGGTTGATGTTGGAGCACTTTTTCAAAGCTGGAAGAAGGTCTGTCTCTAGTTCATCCAAGAAAAACACACTCTTCACGTTGCACAGTCCAAAGATGGCTGCCATGGCGATCAGGCCCCCCTGTCTCATAGACACTGAGCAACAGTATCTATGCAGGTGGTCTGAACTACCAACCTCACTGCCAACACACTGTGCTTGTGCAAACGTGGTTTGGACCTCAATACTTTTGAGTGTCACTAACTGGCCTGTGGTTGGGCCATGAAGTAAACTTGAAGGGTCAGCTCAGACTAAGAGATGCGTGGCAAGTTGCGGTGATGCTGTGTGCCTCAGCGCTCCCTGCCAAGAATTTCCCCACTTGATTCGGAATTGTGTTCACCGGAGGTGGGCACCAGCAGCCCACCCTCCTGTCTTGGCTTGCTTCTCTGTGCCTCATCAAGCTTGTCTTATCTGCTGCCCTTTCAATTAGATAAGGACAACAGAGACGCCTAGTTGGACGGAGGTCTGCGTCACTTCAAGGTTATGGTTGCCACCGCTGAGGTCATGCCATGAAAGGGAAATGGAGCACTTCTGTTCCCCCCTGGGCACTCTGAAACTTAAGTGATTACACTGACTGATTTGTTTAAGAAAACCCAGTGGGTGAGGATCAAAGACAGCCTGGAGACCACCTGGAATTTATCTTGGCACAAGATGGCCTGTAGAAGGATGAGAGGCTCTGGGAAAAGGCACAGAAGGACTATGCTTCTTGTTCCGTCCCTGATCTTCGTGAGAACACAAGCTCATTCAGCTCCTTTGCCTCGAATGTGATGTTCCTAAACATCCAATGTCACATTCAAATATGAGTTTTCTCTGTTATATTCCAAGTAGATCATACCTGAATGAGGAAGGTCCACAAGCAATCGATTTTTTTCACTTGATCATCCTGAAAGGTCTTCAAAGACCCACATGAAGACTGGATAAATTAGCTATAACCTGGCACAGAAAGGGAAACAGAAAGTGTAACATATGGCAAATGAACGGGTGGGTAATGCAGTAAATGTTCATGTTTTTATATTTTGTGTATTATATTCCAGTTTTTACATCACATAAACAGTGAATTTAAGAAAGGCATAATGTATTTATTATTTATAATCAAAAATAATAAACAAAAAATTAAATAATAATAAAAATTTAAACCCCATAAAATCAAAGACATAATTACAATTGAACAAGAAATAATGTAAAAAAAAATAATCAACAACTCTATTGTTGAACTGAAATAATTTGCATCCAACCTTAAAAGTTTCAAATTAAGTTAATAGTAGCTGTGTTTTTTAACTGTGCATTTTAATTTAATTTAATTTTACCTAAGGGGTTGTGGTGGTCGTGGGTCGGGGGTGGAGGGCAGATAAAAAGCACAAAAACTTTGTCACCAAAGATTTTTGGTGAGTTCTGAATCGTACTGATCGTCAAACCAGCAGCAGTGTAATGGATACTTTCAAAAATGAATTGCTGTATCAACATACCTATCAGCCATAACATTATGTCCACTTGCATATGCAGTATAAGGTAGCAAGTGAAGATTCTGTTCAAGTTGTTGATGTAATGGAAACAGTAATAATGGTCAAGCATATGGATGCAAGCAACAGGGGACAGGGAAAAACATTCTGAGGACTAGATCACTGGGTCAGAGCATCGTGAAAACTACAGGTCTGTAGTTGGGGCGTGAGGACTAGCTCTGTTGTCCGACTCAACAAAGGAGCTTATTTTGCACAAATTGCTGAGGAAGTTAATGCTGGTTCCGATAGACAGATGTCAGAACACAGAATGTGTTGCAGATTGCTGTGTATGAGGGTGCGTAGCTGCAGACCAGCCAGACGGCCCATGCTGACCCGTCAACAGCTGAACTTTGGATCCCATGACAAAAACCGAGGTTATGTGCAATCAGTTTCTGAACATCTGGCCAATTTGTTACAAGAGTTATAACCGCTCCCAAAGGTTTTCTTCTGTGAAAGATAAGCCGCGCTCCAACTGATGTTAATCCAGTATTTATTATCAGCCAGAAAACACCGTGAAAAACTAAAATGAAATAAACAATACAGACATAAATATCTTATTAAAACACAATAAATCCACCTAAACATAATGTGTGTTCAAATGAAAATAAATCACAACAACATAGCACCATCTAACCAGAAATTTAGGAGTTGTTAGAGTCCTTTAATGTCTTTTTATTATAGGTAACCGATGAGCATCTTCTTCTTCTGTCTGGCCTCTGTCGTTAGCTCCATGCAGCACGTGTCCTGCTCTATTGATCACGTGAAGGCTGCATGCTGTCTACTCAAAGCAATTCCCCAAATGAACAGTAGGTGTCACTAACATAGCCTAGTACGTGCAAATATTTAAATAAAATATTTTCTTTGTAATTAAATTAAATCTCTTTAAAGAAACACATTTTCTGCGACAGCTACACTGCCACCAGAATTACAAATATTTGTAAGAACCAAATGTTTCAACGTCATCAAATCTCTTAATTTTTTATGAAATGACAAACATTCAGTCATATGTTAATAATAATAATAATAATACATTTAATTTATAATGCACTTTACATTTGGATCAAATCTCAAAGTGCTAAGTGCTAAGGAAGAAAATCATGTGTGACTTCAATATCACACATGATTTTATTTAGAACTACGAACAAAACCCTGTTCCGTTTGTTTTAAGACATCTAATATTGTTATTGTTTCACTTGTAATCTAGGATTCATCCTCAACTAGAAATACTAATTTTTGAACTGGTCGTTCAAGAAAAGAGGGTTGCTTTAAACGTTCACCCTTCTTTCCTAACTCGCTCTGTCCTTTTTGGATCTTAACCTTTTCGCATCATATTTACTTGTCTCAACTACATTGGCCAATTTCCACTCATTTCTGGGAGTACTGTCCTCCTTGACAATAACTACATCTCCAACTTCCACATTTGTTTTGGATGTGTACCACTGTTGTCGTAGGCTTATGTTGGCCAGGTATTCTTTGCGCCACCTGTTCCAGAATTGTTCTGTCAGGTATTGCACTCTTCGCCACCTCTTTCTCGCGTACAAATCTTCCTTGACAAAATTGCCAGGAGGTGGAAGTGGCAAGGACATCTTCAGGGTGAGTAAATTATTAGGTGTCAAGGGTTCAACACTTTTGGTCATTGATTGTATTTGTAGTGATTGGGCGATTGTTGAAAAGTGACATGGCCTAATAAAAGAATGTTCTCAATGAGGTGTCATCCATCCTTCCCGTGGCCTGAGCCAGGACAGAGCTCATTACGCTCCTGAATGTGCGGATCTGGCGCCCAAACCCCGCCCCTGTGGCTTGCTTCAGGAACATTTATCAGGAAGTCACATTGGTTTTTAACCAGATATGTAGAAATCTTCTCTTTATCTAACTGTAAGAGACTTTTCTCAAATTCATTCTTTGCTCGAACAAAATTTGTGCCTTGGTCGGATCGAATCTGTCTCACTGCTCCTCTAGTTGATATAAAGCATCTCAAAGCATTTATAAATGCATCGGTGGAGAGATCCTCCAACATTTCAATGTGAATGGCCCTGGAGCTTAAACACTTGAACAACAGGCCATATCTCTTATATTATTTTTGACCTTCTTTTGTGTGGAATGGGCCGAAACAGTCAAGCCCGTTGTATGAGAAAGGGGGTGAGGGATCTACTCGGTCAACTGGCAAGTCAGCCATGCGCAGTTCTTCAATCGGTCAACGCACTTTTCTGCAAGTGACACAACATCTGATATGCTTAGCCCCCACCTTCAAGGCACCCATTATCCAATATCCACTGACCCTGAGCTCGTTCAACGTTTGACCTCGGCCTTGGTGCTGAGTTTTCTTGTGACAGTGGTCAAGTATTAGTTGCGTGACAATGCCTTCTTTAGGAAAGATTACTGGATGTTTCAACTCAAAAGATGCAGAAGACCTTCTCAACTGCTCTCTGACCCTAAGCAGGTCGTTTACAAGGATAGGATCAAGTTTGTACATTTTGTGAGTTTTTGGTTAGTTAAGATGGATTTTGACTAAAACACTTCGGCTCTTCTTCAAAGGCTTCTCTTTGTGCTGCCTTGATATGTGCAAGGCCAGCCAATTTTCTGTCCTCCACACTAATGGGGCTTGACTGGTCTCTCTTTGCCAGGCGTGTAATGCGTGCAATAACGTTGAGGAGTGTGTTCCAATCAATCAATACCTTCACCTCTGGATCACCTACAAGAAGCTCGGGGGAATGTTTGGTTTGATTATTTCCCGTTCCCATAAAAACGCAGGTCCGGTGAGCCAGTTTGAATTTATTAGGTCTGCCACCCTGAGACCCCTAGATGCGTGGTCTGCTAGATTTTGATCCGTTTCAATGTAGAACCATTGTTTTGGATCTGTCATGTCCCTTATTTTCTGGACGCGTTTAGCAATAAAAACATGAAAGCTTCGAGCTTAGTTCTTAATGAACCGGAGCACGACCTGCGAATCTGTCCAGAAAAAACTCTTGATCTATCTTCAGTTCAAGCTCTGCTCGGAGAAAGTTACTTACTCCAGCAGAAACTGCGGCTGCAGTGAGCTCAAGGCGAGGAATGGTGGCAATACTTGTGGATGCCACCCGGGCCTTACCCATGACCAGTGCACAGTGTACCTTATTATCAGCAACTACCCTGATATATGTACACTGTCCATAACCACTGTTGCTAGCATCTGATTTTTGGATTGTGCCATGATTCACAGGTATGAAGCTTCTTGGTATTTGAATTTTTTGGAGATTCTCCAAGACACAGAGCCATGTTTCCCATTTGGGTGCGAGTTCAGGGGGGACAGGCTCATCCCGTCCAACTCCACGTCTGCACATCTGTTGTAGCACCTGTCTTCCGGTCACCATTCACTGGCTAGGTGCTTCATGCCATAGTTTGCACATCCTGGAGATGATGCTGCTCCAAAAAAATGTATTCTCATGCGATATTCCTTCGGCTCGGTGTCTATGTTCCCATTTTTCCACCACGGGAGTCTTAAGAAATCCCGATCTCCTGGTCGACATGGAATCAGTAGAACATTTTCTCCACATCCCACATGATTGCGATTTGGTGCTCACGAAATCTGCACAATACCCCAGACAGAGTATTGCTCAGATCAAGACCTGTGAGTAGGTGATCATTCAACGATGTGCCTTCATATCTGGCAGAGCAGTCGAACCCAACTCTGATTTTCCCTGGCTTCCTGGGATGGTACACGCCATGATGTGGTATGTACCATATATATCACCATCTTCAAAGACACCATCCATAAATTTCACATAATCCTCTTTATACTTGGGATTTTTCTCAAGTTTCCTTTTCAAATGCTTCAGTCTAACTGTAGCGAGCTGCTTGTTGTTTGGAAGTTGAGGACGCTCTCTGAAGGGTAGGGGCATTTCCAGATGTCCTTTTTTGTTTTGGTGAATGTTTCCATTCAAGAGCTGCAGAAAGTGAATGTCATCTTGAGATATGTTCCCTTCTCCAGGGTTTGTACCTAGAAAATCTGTGTGTAATGCTTTGATCACAGAGACAGGTGTGATAGATGGAAATTCTTTTACACAGATGCGATGGCAGACTCCTATTTCATCTATCGAACTAGTCCAAGGTTTCATGGATCCAAGGATACTCTGGCCTAAGTCTGTCTTAACTGCATATGGATCATAATCTTCTCCTGATATGACATCCTTTGGTTTCAGAGCTCTTGCACAGTCATAATCAATCAGGAGTCCTACAGGACAGTTCAAAAGATCTGGCATCTCTTCTGCAATGCTGCAGAAGGTGGGTCCAGCCTTTCGCAGTTTCATGACTCGGAATATTATCTTGCTCCAGTGGAATGTATTCTCGAGTGTACGTGGCTGGCAGCTCAATGTATTTTTGTGAAAAGTATCCTCTTACTCTTAGTCCATCCACCCTTTGACAATGCACAATTGTCACAACGTTAACTTAACAGGTTCTGTGTTTGCTTGCAATTTTTCACAAATGTCTTGATCAATAAATGTATTACTGCTTTGAGTGTCCAGTAGTGCGTACACCAATGTTTCTGGTCTGTTTTCTGTACCACTGGAGAGCCACACTGGAACAATCATAGACGTGCGGCCACTGTTGTCTACCCTCACACTGCAAGAGACAGTGGAAGCACTTTCCTCCTTTGGTGATGTTTCATGGGTTTGTTTCATGGGTTTGTTCTTCATGCTCTTCATCAAGTGGAGAGGGATGGCTTCGCCTACAAATATTGCAAGTGACCCTCTGTCGACAGATTTTAGATATATACCCAACTCGGAGGCATCCAAAGCACATATTGTTGTCCATGACATTTTTTTCCCGATCTTCCAGAGGCATATCTGCAAATTTTTCACTTTTATAGATGAAATGATGTTGTTAGCAGCGGATAAATTCAATTGGCCTTTTGTTTTGAAGAGCTGTAGTACTTGGTTTGGAACCTCTGTTACCTTGTGGTGCACCTGAGGTCTTTGAAGTGGGTTTTGCATTTTTAGACACATTTGTCGATGCCACTAGGACGATGGCTTTGATATGTTTCTGGTCCCTTTCAGGTTTTTCACAAGTGTGACTTAGTGTATAAAGTGAGGAAACTGGATTGCATGCTATGAGTGCCTCTTCTGCCACAAAGTCTGCAAATTCCTTGAAACCTGGATATGCCTTCCCTTCATCCAGTTTTTTGGTGACACACCGGCTCCAGCGGGTTATTATCCACTAATATATTTTTTCAAATGAAACAGCTTATGTGCTGGGTCTGTGCAGCTTGTCTCGATCAGAGCCTTAAAGCAGGTGCTCCACTCTGTGAATTTAAGCGGGTCTCCGGCAAACATGAATGGTTCTGTTGCTGGAAGTCTAGTTATATCCAGGAATTCCTTCAATGCTTGAACTAGTGAGGCTTCACTTTCTCTTGGCGCTGGTTTGCTGTCAGAGTAGCGAGGGACTGGAGCACTTTGGGGAACGTGATTGCATTCAGTTTCAAAGCAAGGAGGGACTGATGTATGGGAACTTGGGCGCATGAAAAGCTGCAGTGCTGCTTTGGAGGCATTGCTCTTATTACGACTGTATCTCTTATTTCAGCATTCAATTTCGAGTCCTCTTTAGCGTACACATTGTATTCAGATCTTCAAGCATTTTTATCTTCTCTTGCTGAGCTAGCACATCCTTTCTTGGGAAGATATTTCTATTCCCTTGTTTATTTCAACCCGTTTAGATGCCAAACGTGCAGCTGCGTCTGCTTTCTTTGAAGACACATGGCTTCCTGACTGACTATGACTTTGCAGACTATTCTGTTCAGCTCTGAACACAGTGGATCCGTAAATTGACTTTGCATCTTCTCTTTGGAGTAACTGGAAAAGTGATTCTTTAACAGCCACTGCATAAAACCGTTTAGTATCAACTGCTACATAACGTTTTTTCAGGACGACAGTTATTTCCTCAGTTTCTAATTTCTCTTCTATCTGTTTCTTCTCCTCTTCTAGAGCTGAAAGTACTTGCTCTAATACATGAGATTCTGCTGTACTCTGCTCCATTTTCAAAACTACTTTGAACCAATAGCTCTGAAATATTGCACAACGAAAGGAAACTTACAAAAATAACAGTAACATGCACTGTGTATATTAATAATCTAGTTGCACAGTTCAATTACATTTACAAAAATTTCTGGATACAGGGACATCAACTTAGAAAATCCACTATGTGTACAGAGTCAAAGATACAGACAGTCCAGACCTGGTATTCCAAGGATGATGTGAGTTATGTAAAACTGCACATCCATTAAGGTTGCCTTGATTCCACTCCTGAGCTGGATTAGGCAATTGTAGTTTCAATGCGCAGCTATTGAAGAAAAATGGAGGCAGATCTTCTGTATTGGCTGCTGTAATTAAGTCCTTGAGTCCTGGCATGCATAAACCCTCTTTCTTGCAGATGAATAGCAATGTTTTTCACTATAACCGCTCCCAAAGGTTTTCTTCTGTTAAAGATAAGCCGCGCTCCAACTGATTATCCAGTATTTATTATCTTCTTCAACCAGCAAACACTGTGAAAAACTAAAATGAAGTAAACCATACAGACATAAATATCTTATTAAAACAAAATAAATCCACCTAAACATAATGTTTGATCAATGCAATTAAATTACAACAACATAGCACCATCTAACCAGAAATTTAGGAGTTGTTAAAGTCCTTTAATGTTCTTTTATTATAGGTAACCGATGAGCATCTTCTTCTTCTGTCTGGCCTCTGTCGTTAGCTCCATGCAGCACGTGTCCTGCTCTATTGATCATGTGAAAGCTGCATGCTGTCTACTCAAAGCAATTCCCAAAATGAACAGTAGGTGTCGCTACCATAGCCTAGTACGTGCAAATATTTAAATAAAATATTTCTTTGTAATTAAATTAAATCTCTTTAAAGAAAAACACATTTTCTGCAACAGCTACAACAGTCAATGGTTGCGTAAAATGTGAATTGTTTGATATTAAAATGTCGAAGTATAAGTAACATCACAATAAGTTTCGGTTATTCTATGATTGAATGAACCGAGCTGGAAAACCAATACTTTGATCTGAAGTTTTTGGATGCATGATTGGAAAAGAGAACATGTCTTCATTGCAATCATAACTATTTTAATTGCCTGTTGAACTGCCCAGCTGTTTAATTTGTTTTAATCTGTATACGCCTCTCATTTCCTCACTGTATTATGTGTTTTGTCATCTTAATTGTTGTTTAGGAGGCTTTAACTGTGTGTTCTCCCTCACAGCTCTTGGTGAATGGAGAGCTGTTTTATCTCCAACGCTGCTATATACAGCACAAATGTAAGCCTTTGAACAAACATTATTCACCAGGATGTTGAACTTGAGGCCCGTTTAAACCTTGGATTGTATATACAGTTGGAGACAAAATGATTCAAGCCCCATTATAAATGTGTTTTATTGGCAAAATATACAATTCTTCTGGTGTTTGCAGTTACCAAATCAAACCAGAATAGTTCAGTCAGTACAGAAAGAATGACGTTAAAGATGAATGTTTATTACATGTATAATTACTTTGTCAAAAAGTCTTTTGCGCTCAGAAACGTCAGGGAGATTGTAATTGAAGGATATCTGCCCTGAGCAGCATAACATAAGTCCCCCATTGGAGTCCGGACACTGGTGGTGGTGGCCGAGGGGGCTGGTCTGCGGGGAATGGGTTGAGATGAGAAGGTGGGAGGAACTTTCGCTAGAGCTGCGTTTGACATATGTTTGAACTACACGACATACATTGTTAATTATACCAATGGGCTGTTGAATAATATTACTTATGTGGCACTCCTAAAGTAGGGTTCCATCATTTATGTGGTAATATTCTAATAATTTTGGGTTATTATACAAATTATTTAATTGAATTTCGAAGCAATAATTCTTTAATTTGTGGTTCATTTACTTTGATGGAAGAGAGGCAATTTTTTTCGTTTTTTAATTCAATCTTTGTTAATACAGAACAATGAAATTACCATGTAAAAAGGTACAAAGGAGCATATTAGATCAAGGAAAGAAAAAAACCAAACATACATTTTATAAAGAAATCAAGTAAAAGACATTATATAAAATAAATAGAATAATAAGATAAATTAATAAGTTAAGTAACAGTAGAGAATAAAGTCTTGTTTTCCTCCATTTACACTAGTGGATAATTAATATAAATAAGTTTTTTTATCGCCAAGTGGATTTGTCTGTCCCCATGAAGCCAAATACAATATTTTCTCTTGTAAGAGAAACAGGTATTTGTATTTTAGTTCACAGCCAGTCGTGAAAATCTTCCCAAAAAGCTTCTCTATACATACAGTGGAAAAACCGATGATCCGCAGTTTCAAGTTCAGTGTCACAACAGTAGCATTTTTTTTCTTCAACGTTAAATGTCCGTCTTAGCAGCTCATTGGATGGGTTAATAATAATAATAATAATACATTCAATTTATAATGCACTTTACATTTGGATCAAATCTAATGATTTAATGGGTTAATATTACTTAAAAATTAGAAATGGACTATTTTTGTTGTGGGACTTAAAGGGTAGGTAATATAGTTATTTCTTAATTTTGCAACATCTGATTCAGAGAAAAGTTCGGTGATTGAATTACGGTTTGATCACATTGGGAACAATAAGTTGCTCAGATTGTTATGAATCAATTTGTTGGATTTACCAGATGCTAAAAAATCTTGACCTTCGAATTTTAAAGAATTAAGACCAGGTAATTCTATTACATATGATTGTCTGCTTATGTTTTCGTCTAACTGTTTAAATGAGACCGGAATCGCTTTGATTACTTTATCAGATTCAGCATGACTCTTGACTACACTGAACTTAGAGCTGAAAGTCTCGTGGGATAACCAGAAACCTCGGTTGTCCATTAAATGTGTTATGGACTAAATGCTTTTTTTACCATCCGATGCTGTAAGAGAAAGAGATTTTCCGTTGCAGAGTCCATTTCTGTTGTTCAAGGTTGGGGTTAGATTCAGGTTGAAATGATAAATTAAAGTAACCATTAATATTTGTCTACTGATATGTGCTATAAATGTAATTTCTGTATAATTCCAATCATTCCATTCATTTTATAAAATCAATATTGATGAATTTTCGTATTTCCTGTTCAAATAAAGAGGAGACGCGCAGTCCCTCAGTCCCAAACTGGTTTGAGCGCTTCTTTTGCTTTCCCACTGTTTGTCACCAAATAACGTTTGTAGACACTTTTATTATATGTCCCAACGTTCCAAAGAATAGGTAATGTATTTCACGTGTGTGTATAAAATATTTAGTCTTGTTGATCTGACATTCAAACCGTGATGAAAAAGCACGAGGCGATGCAGGCAGTACCTCTGCCTCACTGAAGGGGGCGTGCTGAGCCCACGAGTTCATGCTGGTTCTGCTGGCGCTCTTCTTCTATGCAGAGACAAAATCGTAGAAACAAGTTCAAAACAGTAGTCCGTTTTTTTTATGTAATGCTCAGACTGCAAAAAAGAAAATTCTATTTTTGCATATATGTGTGTGTGTGCGTGTGTGTGTATAAGCCATCCCCAAGAAAAATCAATTAATTATTACATTTTTAAATGAACCTTTAATTTAAAAAAATAAAAATAATTTCAAATATAATTGAACGTATTATGAAAAAAGAAAAAGAGGAATAAATATAAACTTTATCTTTAACAGAAAATACTATATTTAAATTTTTTTCTAATTTCTATAGTTGCAGAGCAAATGTGCTCTTTCTTTGAGCCGATGTTAATTTAACGTTATTCTTTGGTCAAATATCTACCTTACCCATGTCAGTGTGGAGAATTCTGATGAGATTTGAAACACAACCAGAGTCAGTGTGCAAGCTGGCAATTAAATGGGGAATTTAAGCGAATCTGTTGGGTCTGAAGGGGAACTTTTGAGGCACGCCACTGGTGTGTAAATCAGTTTTCCAACACAACAGCGCCTGCTTATGAAATGCAGACAGATGGATTGGCAGCTTTTCAACTTGGAAGCCACATTGAGGAATAAATTCTATCCCACTAACTTCATTAAGGGAACCTCGCGGGAAACAAAACCATAAATAGTTTGGATTCAGCATGAAAGACTTTGACCTGGTGAATTTTACAACAGCAAAAAGACACTCAATCAAAGTCAATTGCCTGTAAACCACCATCTCTTCAACTATTTCTGCTTTTTTAATGTATAAACTTTATAAAGCCTTTAAAGTTTATACACTCCCGATTCCGCTATATCCCCGATTTTTCGGGGATAAATGGAATATGGATATATATTATGGAATTGTAATCGCTGCTGCCGTAGATCCTTCATGTAAACGCCATAACCCAAAATCTATAAAGTTTTATTGTATATTTCTGACACTAAGGGGGTTTTGTCTCCAAAATTGTCAGGCCATAATTTCTCAACCGTTTGTCTGATTAAGTCCGAATTTGGTGCATAAGATTCGACTCAAGGAAATCTGTCTTGGAAATACTAATGTTAATATTTTACTCACTAGGGGGAGTGTTTTCGAAAAATACTGTTTTCCAGACATAAGTCAAAATATTTCATGGATTATTTTCAAATTTTATACCTTAATAGAGCATTGTGCGAGGAAGAACTGGTTTTATTTTTAGAAAAGGTCTGTTGTATATTTCTATCACTAGGGGGAGCTTTATCCCTGAATCTATCTTGTATATATCATATTTCACTCACTAGGGGGTGAGTAAAAAAAAACATAACGTTTTCCAGACATGCCTCAAAAACTATTTAGTGGATAATTTCCTAACTTTATACCCACATTCACTTAATCACGAGGAAGAACTGGATTGCTTTTGACCAAATCTGGTGCATATGAATCAACTTTAGGAGATCTATATTGTTTACATTATATTTTCCCAATATTTCAATCTAATAGTTTATATTTTACTCACTTTGATGACCTTTTTTTTTTTTTTTTTTCACTAAAATGCTGTTGAAATAATTTCACACTTAATTTGAAGAGTTCAATCAGGGGGATGATTGTACAACGAAGACAAAATTGTAAATATTGCATTTCAGTGGACTGTACATTTCAAAGAAGTTGAATGTCAAGTTGGTCAAATTTCAGGGGAAATTACACGTTATGAGAGAGAGGGAGAGAGAGAGGGAGAGAGAGAGGGAGAGAGAGAGAGATCTTTTTGTAGCTGTTATAACACCGAATTAGGCAGTTTTCCCTTGGAAGAGAGATGAAATGAAAATGTTTAACCTGAAACGCAAGGTACAGAAATGTGCTGTTTAATTGGTCAAGCGGTAAATAAATGAGACAGAAGAGATCTGGAGAGAAACGATACGCACTGTATCTTCATTTCTACTGTTTTCACCTACTTAATACAGGTCACACATATTTGTATCCTTGAAAAGACACGTCATTTTTGAAAGTTTTCGCAAAACTCTGGTCATCTCAGTCTTGTGATGTTACCTTGAGCCATCCTTACTCTCGTCCTGTTGAAACTTGAATCTTCTGGTGAGCTATTCACGATTTTGACGCCTGCCTGTATTTGTGTATAGACATTTGATAATGGGGATTCGGACTTTTGACTCCAATTTTAAAGACCATCGTGTTTTGACACTGGAAATGTTTGTGTCATGCATTTGTGTAAGTTTTTATGTTTGTCTTTTGTTGCTCTTTTTGAATAAAATTAATAAGATATATTATTTGGAAGTAAATAGCAACATTCAGCTGCTCTTGATCATCCCTCTTTTACGTAGAATAATAAAGACAGAAGAAAAAACCTACTTTGTGGACAGACAGCAGGGGTATATCCCTGAACAGCCCCCTAATCCCCTGCGTTGTACAAGCAATCCCCCTGATTGAACTCCTATAATTAAATGCAAAGTTATGTCTGAAAAACAGTTTTTCATTGAAAAAAACAAACAAACTCCCCCTAGTGAGTAATATATGAACTATTATTATAAAATATGACATATGAAGATAGATATCCTTGAATCTATTAGTATGTACCAAATTTTGACTCTGATGGATCTGCTAAATGTTTGCAAGTTATGGCTTGAAAACAAAATTTTTCCATTAGAAGAGCTCCTCCGAGTGAGAAAATATTAACTATCAAACAAAACACAATGTATATAAGATAGTTCTCCTTTCTTATGCATCGAATTTGGGATAAATTGGACTGATGGTTGAACAATTATTGCCTTTTGAAGATAAAGATCCCATTGAAAAAGCAGATTGAAAAAGTCATGTCAGTAATTATTTGTTAGTTTCCAAAGGGTATTAAAATTCATATCTTCAAGTATGAGCACACATGTTGTTTTTACGTTCAATATGCTAAGTGAAATGGTTTAATATAATTTCATCAGGCTTAGTATTGTGATGGTAATCATATCCCCGAAAAGTCGGGGATTATTTCTGAACACTATGGGGAACTTTATCTTCAAAATCGTCATGCCGGTATTTCTCAACCGTTGGTCCGATTTAGTCCAAAATAGGTGCATAGGAATCAAATCGAGGAGATCTATCTTGTATACATCCTGTTTTACTTTAATAGTTCAGATTTTACTCACTGGGGGAGCGTCTTTTTTTTATTTTTTTTTACAAAAAACCCACAATTTTTAGAACAGAACTTCTGAACTGTGGGTCTGATTTAGTCCAAATCCGGTGCATATGAGTTTAATCAAGTAGATCTATCATGTAAATATCAGGTTTGACCCATATTTTGATCAAATAGTTCGTAATTTACTGAATTTAGTGACGTTTTTTTTTTTCTTTTACGAAAAATGCCGTGGAAATTATTTCACATTAAATTTCAGGAGTTCAATCCTGGGGATTTCTTGTACAACCAGGGAGATGGGGGGACTTAATGGCGATATAACCTTGCTGTCAGGGACGACAGCATAGGTATTATTACTCTAAAAGCTCATATGTTACTCACGAGGGGAACAAACACTGTGTTTCGGACATAACTTCACATTTAATTTGGGGAGTTTATTTAGGGGGGATGCTTATACAACGCAGCGGTTTGGGGACTTTTCGGGCATTATACCTTTGCTGTCTGGGACAACAGCATGGGTCTAGTTCCCATTACGCTTTAGCATTGCGACAATGGACTAAATTCCAATGACTCTACATCTGTAAAGTCAAAATGTCAAATGTATCCAGGAATTACAATAAAAGAATGAAATGGAAGTCTTCAAGTGAACTGGTTTTAAATCATCCATAGCGATTACATTAATCTTAATGTATACATTAATAAAGTTTGATAGGAAAAATCTTTTTCTCAGGATAATATTTTGTTTATCTCACAAGATAGTAGTTAGGAGATATTAAATGGATGCATCTTGCTTTCTTATGTGATGTGTGATGTGTGATTGTTTCCGAAACATGTCCTTGGCAAACAATACAGTGTCACACCGGTTCAAAAAATATTACCTTTTAAGGAGAGCGCAGCTTACAATGAGCCAGAACAAGAAAAAGCAACACGGTTTCATTGGCGCCTTTCTACATAGCACAAAGACATGTTTACTAAAGTGCTGTCATGGCCCTGGGAACCATGATGCTGTTGTTCCGGCTTGAACTTTGATCATAGAAACAATACATCCACATCCACATCTACTCGACTTCAATGTTGTGAGAAATGTTTCATTATTAATGCATATTATTTATGTATACTGTTGTCGCTGTTCTCACAGTGGATCAAATGATATTAATTGCTGAGGGATTCATTTTTCCTCCGAGTCCCAAAAAGCACTGGGTACACTTGAACCTATTTTTGGTCCGCTTGGCCACATGTCTGCTGAGCACATACAGGCTTATGGAAGACCAGATTACAAATAGATGACTAAATGTGAAATGTGAAATCTAAAGGATGCAAAAGGAAATGAGGCCCGTCTGTCAGCAATGTGTTCGTTTGTCTTTTGGTATGAAGAATTAATGAAGGAATAAAACTTTGAGAAACCTTCCCGAGTGGAGAAATATACTGGTTTCTGAGTCCACTAGATAGGAATTCTGACAAAAGAATCACTGATTTGAATACAATTTACAAAACAGAATTTGCATACGTGCTGAGTAGTACCGGATCTTAAAGGTTCTCCGTTTAGTCTTCAGAGGCTGCAACTCCTCTTTTCTTCACGGAATAAGTCTCTCTAACACTGTCTAAAACATCATAAACTAATTCTTGACATGCTTGGAATGAGCCTACAGTTTTGTCCACAAATATGTAAAATGATTTTACAGCCAAGGTCTGTGTACCCTAGACCAGAAAGAACGTTTTGGCACCCGGACAGATTAGCATAGCAGACCTTTAAGCAAAGGTCTTTAGGGGAAGATTAATTCTTGCCTTACATATGGCGAGAAAACTTCACTTGAAATTAAATGGCTGCTTTTGTCAACAACTTGAACTTTTTATAATAGGGTCGAAGACTGTTTTGAATAGCAGTTAGACAGCCTGTTCCCTGCTATGAGTAATATGCGGTCTAAAATAATGGTTTAGACAGGAGCGTTAGAATAAAGAGCCAACCGGCGTTTGTCTCCAGGAAGAACTAAACCTGTCTAGAGGAATGCTCCACATTATAGATAGTTTCTGGTGCAGATCAGAACCAGCAAGTGTGAAGAGATTGGTTCCTTAGATTAGTAGATTTAGTCCTTATGTTCTCTAACCAACCCTCCCTATTGGGTTCTTTACAGCTTGAAGTAATTCCATAACTCCGCGGTTTAGATTTGTCGGATGGACGTTAATAAATTCTGTTTCAATGATTCTGGGATACAGATGCCTGATAGTCATATTTCCAAGGAACACCTTATGTACATAACTACCTTGCCCTCCCTATTAGTTTTAATTCAACCTGAGCTCAAGAGAAATGAACAATTTGCAGTTGGCTACCTTTTCGGTGTTGAGACATCCTAAGCCAACTGTAACACCCTCTCCATGGTGGGCCTGAGGACCTCTAAATTAGACTTACTCCCCCAAATCCCTTTTTCTTTTTTTTTTGACGAATATAATGACGCAATCTAATTACCTTTTCTAACTGTCCAGGCAAAAACAGCAGATTTGGCATCACCCTGACTTACTTGCTGTGCAGTGTCCCATAAATTTCGCTCCGAGTTTTGGTGTTACTGAGGTCAGTCTGCCTTTCCCCTCGCTACGTCTGTCTGAAGGATGAGGACAGATGAAGATACTCAGCTCACTCCTGTGTTGATTTACATTGGGGTAATTTTGCATTGAACCGCTCCCAAACCCGAACCTGGTAGCCTATTTATGGCCTCTTTCACGCGTCACCTACTTTCAAAAACATTCCATCATTTGTGCACCATTAAATTTGGTGAGGATGGATGTGAAATTCCTTAGATCACTCTTTCCAGTTTCTCAATCTTGGATGCAATTTTGACACATTTGTGACTATATTCCTTCCTTGTGGTCATACAATATTTTAGCAGGCAAACATAAGGTCAACAAAAACTTTGGTGAAGACTTTTATTGACTGTATCTGGTCCACATAGCTGTCTGTCCACTGCATTGACAGCATGGTGGGGGAATACAAGGACAACGATGATGGATAGTGCCGTGAAAAATCATTAGACGCCCTCCTGATTTATTCTATATTTGTGTTTTATCTCATTATAAATTACATTGTATCTTGAAACTAAAGTTAAATTACATAGGCAATCTAGGTGAACACAAAATGCACATTCTAATTGACTTTTATTTAATGCGTCAAAATGTCTAGCTAAGTCAAAAGCATTAAAGACAATTCATCTAATTGGGCAACCTTTAGTCAGCAAAAACTGCAACCAAATACTTCATATAACTGGAGAACATGTCATTGTGGTTTCATTTTGGCCCAATCTTCTCAGCTGAACAGCTTTATTGATGCCATATTGTAGGTTTTATGAGCATGAACTTCTCTATTCAGATCCAAGCATACAAACTCAAAGGGGCTCCAGTTCAAACTTTGACTAGGCCACTCCAAAACCTTTAGTTTGGTCTTATTGAGCCGTTAAGAGCTGGACTTTTACTTCTACATGTGATCATTGTGCTGCTGCATGACCCAGTCGCACCTTGAGTGATAGACTAATGATCTGACATTCATAGAAAGGTCTGGTAAGAGCTTTATTCCCTGACCTTGACTAAGCGTAGGTTAACCTTGTGACTCTCCCATGGATGCTATTTTTGACAAGTTTTCTTTCAAACAGTCAAGCCGTGAACACTGACTTCTGTTGAGGTGAAAGAAGCATGTTGTTCCATGAATGTTTGGTTTGGATCCTCTGAGCCTCTATGCATGTGTGAGAATTTTTGGAAGGTTGGCCACTGCTGGGAAGGTTCCCTTTTGTTCTAAATCCTCTTTTGTAGATAATGGATATCTCTGTGGAAATGTGGAGTCCCAGAGTCATGGAAATGGATTTGTGAACCTTCCGAACCAGATTTTAATCAGGAAAAAAAGAGAATGAAGTTAAGATGAATGTTTATTAAAACAAGATAATATTAGATGATATGTGGTACTTAGTCGGTCAGAAAGTCTTTGACACTAAGTCTCAAGCCCCCTGAGGGATGACACTGATAGAATACCAGCTGGCATGAGAGATGACACTGATAGAATACCAGCTGGCATGAGGGATGACACTGATAGAATACCAGGTTGCATGAGGGATTAAACTGATAAAATACCTGGTGACATGAGGGATGACACTGCTAGAATACCAGCTGGCATGAGGGTTGACACTGATAGAGTGTCCTGTGGCATGAGGAATGTCATTGACAGAGGAAAGCTCGCAGTGGGATAACATTAGGAAGGCTGTAGCTCAGTGGGTAAAGCGGCTGTCTCCAAATCAAAAGATTGGAAGGTATTCAGTTCTAGTCCTGCCAGGGTCAACTTGTTGTAGGGTCCTAGAGCAAGGAACAATATGAATGTTAATGTAATGAGAAATAACTGATGCAAGTATTTAAGCCTTATTGACTGGATCTTCTTTTAACCAAACTACTTCTCATTACTTCCGGAATTTATTTTGATTTTGGCCCTACTGGTCAACTTCAAACTCATAAACATGGTCTATCCGAGTAATTATATGATTGAAAGGGGCTATTAGTGGTCAGGCCTGAGTCTGTCTTGTCCACATGCAAGCAGTTATTGATAGAATCAAATGATTTGTCAAAAAACCCGTTTTGATTAATTCTTAATTCATTCATGTTTTTGATCTAAATTTGACCCTATTTCCCTATTATACACATACATATGTAAAAAAACACTCTAGATTGTGGGATGCAAGAAAATGAAACTGAAGCCTTGAAGGAAGCGGGGAAATATCGCTACTGTTTAAAAATAGTCGATATATGCACCAACTTTAATTTGCAGTTAATGGAATAAAAGAAATACAAATGTACTCTTCTACATTTAACCCCATATTTAGTCATTTTGAATTACGGTCTCTTGAAATATGTTGTTTGTAACAAGTTGTAATCCAAACTTCACATTTGCGGAGAACACAACTGAGATGATAGATGACCCTCATTATTCTTATTTCAAAATAAACTGGTGATGATTATGAATCCATAAAGATGATATTCAAATCCATTTCATGTGAGTGGGGTTTATCATCTCATCGCTCATTTGTTCCACTTTGTTCAGATCCTTTTGAAAATTAGACATTTTTCAAACCCGGATAAGAAAAAGTCTGGAACTTTTCTGTTTGTGAGTAAGTTGGGGCATTTCTCCTTTCATCAAAGAGCGATTGGCCTTGAAGATGAGTCTGTGGTTAGTCATTATTGCTTGCATCATTTCCTTGCTATTTTTTTAAATTTCATTTAAAACAAATGTGATTGCCAGAGAATTTGAGACAAAACATTTGTCATGGTTCCTATATATATATGTTGCTGTGTTCCTGCATGTGTTCTTGTGTGTGTCAAAAATATCCCTCTGTCCTGAATTATATGGAAGGACGCAGCTCTGTTGTGTGGAGACCATGAATATCTAAGAAGATTTAAACAGATAGAGCACATAGGAAGAGAGAAACACATTTCCTTATACTGTGGGAAACTGGGAACTGTTTCCTCTCTATACCTTGTGTTCATTTGTTTATTTTCCGAGGAAAACTCTGGTTGATGTTAGATGGAATGTCTATGACACTAGCTGATTAAAGAGGATAATCTTTAAGTTGGCACAGAATTGCCCAAGGTCTGGTTTGGTACAACATTCACTTGCTAAGGGTTTGAAAAATGGCTGTTTTCTTTAAGTTCCAGGGTTCGTCAAATGCAAATTTAACAAATCTGTGGTTTTATAATGTGTACATTTTATTTGTTGGTTGGGCTCATTTAAGATTATAATTTGCAGGCTAGAAAAAATGAATATTCATATAGCAATCCAATTTCATTCTTTAAATTCCCTATCCAAGCGCAGTTATTCAAAATTATTATTAAGGTCGAATTACTATCAACTACCCTTTTTTTTTCTTCTTTTTTTTTTAAACTGATAATAACAATAACATGGATAAATGAATATGTATTCTGAGAATTTGAGATTCATAACTGTCAACTGTCATCTGTCAATAAAAGATCATAGAGAGCTCATTGTGAGCCCTGAAGAAGAAAGAACCATTCTGTATTTGAAAGCATTTAACAGAAGTCGTGCAAATGACTTTTAAACCACGGAAACAGCATCCTTCCTGCATTCTTAACCAAAAATTGAATCTTGTACTCACATAATTCAATTTAAAATATGTCCCGTCTATGACATATATTTTGACACACAAAATGGTCTTTTCAACAAATCTTCACTGTCACCATCATGTTCTTTATCCTGTTATTTGATCCGCCATGGGATCTGTCTCCTACTACAGTATTTGAAATCAATTATTGTCTGGCAGCAATTTGCAGAGAGTTAAACTGACACTAAAGCCCTTTGGGAAAATCAAATCTTGTTAGAGATTTTTCTGTTTTCTTTTACTTTTCAGTGCTTACAAAGTCATATGAACTAAATCAGTTATTCTTTGTCGGCAAATGTTTAGACAACACACACACACACACACCAACACACACGCATAATTCTAATACCTTAACATCTACATCTGGTAAAAGTTAAAATAAAGCCATTCATGCTGCCTGTAATGTGCCACGTCTTGTAGTTCTCGACCCGTCTACTTTATTATACTGTGTGACCACTCTAAATGTGTGCCTGCTCCACACGACAGACGCAGATTATTCTTTGTTACCAGAAACGTTTGTTTGACATCCCTGACACGTCTTTACAGAGAAGGAGCAAGCTGACAGCTCTGAAGTACGGCGGCCGACAGGGAGCAAACACACTGCAACTTAAGAAAACACATGAAAATAGATAAAACACAAGCAAATAAAGAAAAAATATCGACATCAATTTGACAACACATGCACGCTGCAAAAGCCACAACACAACACTTTAATAATAGTAATAATAATAATAATACATTTAATTTATAACGCACTTTAATTTGGATCAAATCTCAAAGTGCTAAAACACGACAGAAGCCATTATAAAGGACAATTTAAAAAGATGCACGCTCCGACACACTTTTAATACTTCATTCAGTGAGTAAAACAAATACAAAACACAAACATTTCATGCTAATTTGATTAGCCGTGCTAGCTTCGATCAACTTCCATGACATGTGGTCATGGGACTTCATAAACATTCATCAACATCTAGAGAACAACAAATAAACTTAATGATGACCCTAACATGCAAAGTCCCCAAAGCTACAGTAATCACGGCGTATTATACTTGCTTAAGAAAACTCTTAACCACTGTTACACATACTGACTTCAGCGGTTACCGTGGCAACAAGTACGCATTGGTCAGAAAGTCATATATACAAGCTATTTTCTTTTAGCTATGGTAACTGCACATTACCCAAAGTTAAAAAAAAATAGCGGGTTAAGGATTTTGTAAGCAAGTGTAATACAGCTTGTGTATTGCAGCTTTGGGTTCTGTGCATGTTAGGGTCATTACTCACTTTGTTTGCTGCTCTCACGATGTTCTTTATAATTTGTTAGAAGTGTTTTTTGCGATTAACATCCCGCAAAAACAGGATGTTAATCGAAGCTAACACTGCAGATAAAAATATAATGAAATGTTTGGGAGTTTTATCTGTGTTATTCATTAAAGGCATGAGAAAAGCATGGCCAGGGTTGCATCCCTGTTAAGTGTCCCCCGTAAATACTTCCATTGTGTTGTCACTTTTGCAGACAGTTTTTTTTAATGTGTTGTAGCTTTTGCAGGGTGTGTATTGTCAACTTGATCAAGATGTTTTCTCTATTTGTTTGCGCTTTATCTATTTGTATGTGCTTTCTGAAATTGCAGTGCGTTTGCCCCTGACGGCCAGCCTGCTGAGAAGATAGATATTTCTAATCAAATAACAATAAATCTCCTCTCCATCCGTTTCCCAAGACGACGCCATCACAACTCCTTGTGTTCTCTTCTTGTTTGACGGTTGTCAAAAACATTTTGCAAGCAGGGTTTTATAATCATGTTTGTTGTTATCGTGGTATTGGAGAAATTTTTCCTGAAGAAATTGAGCAAGGAGGAGTTAAAAATACAATCCATAATAACTTTGCAGGCTGCAGGTGTCACAAAAACAAAAGCTTAATGTGGTTTTCCTGATAATGTGTTGAAAGCCATATTTCCTCAAATTAAGCCTAATGGGGTTGTTTCAGATGGTTCTGATTCATCAGCCAGATTGGACATCTGCGCCTTGCACCATAAAGAAAAAAGGTTCAGAAAAATGTGTTTATTTTGGAGATTGCTTTCAATGTCCATTCCAAAAGGTTTTCAAGTATATGTAACAGGTTAATTGCAGTTTTCAATCCAATTTGTGCCAATTTGATCGTTACCCCAAGCACGGGATAGAGAAACTTTTTCCCCATTCGGATTGCAAGTTGAAACAAACACACTTTAAATTTAATGTGTCCTTAATACAGAGGTTCCTCACAGAAAGAGAACACAGGCTTGGAGATTGTTTTCCATCCTTTTACGAAAAAGAGAGGGCGCACACTGTGTTGGGTTAACACGACAAAGAACATTGTAATTTCACGGTGCATAAAGAATACCGCTCTGCTTGAATTGTGAGTTGTGCGATTCTGTAAATAGTAAGTAATTCTAACTACGTGAAACGTTTTTTGAAGTTCTGCTCAGTTAACAGATTTATTGCTGCAGTGCTGGAATAGTTCGATGTCTTAAACCCATTAGAAACAATCTGAAACAGTTCTAACATTAAACTCAACATGTTATCAATAATGATCATTGGCCCCAGGAAACAAAGAAACAGACGTGAAGGATAGAATTACCCAACATGGGAAACCAAATGCTGTCCCTTGTGACCACACGGATATAGTAATGATGAATTTTTACTCTAATACCAAACCACGCTGACAACTACGAGGCTGTATTTAGACAAGTTAAATCCTCAAGTCAAATGTTGATGAAATGTAGGTATAATGCCTTACCACGTCACCATTTTAGTTAAGCATACTTGTATGTCAAGCCTTTGGAATAGGGGATGTGCTCCAGCCCTTGTGACCTTAAACTTGACAAGTGGTTAAGGATAATGAATTAATGAATTGAATGAGGACAAGTAAGATGTTGGAGCCGTGTCATAGCTGAAGGGTTTTTTTGAGTGATAAATCAAAGTAATGGTTAAATTAACATTTTGATCAGATGATGATCCAGATGATGGAAAAGTCAGTGTTTCACCAGAAATATCACAACTAATTCAATATTAGCTGAAATGCTGCTTTCGTTTAAAAGCAGAAATGTCATCATGGTGGCAACATGGGAAAACTTCATGAGATTAAAATATCAGAAGATTATATTCACAAAATTTATTAAAATGTCTATAAAATGTAGTACCAATCTGTTTTATAGATGTTTGATAAAACTGATTTGTTGCGCTTCATTCATCTTCCAGTCTAAATTTTCAGAGATATGCTTGGAATTAGCATTTCCTTTTTCACAAAAAAAAAAGAAGAAGTTACTCGCTGTGATCTTCTGAGCTCTGAGGCGCTGTTGTCATATCAGTCTATCTATGACTGTCTGGCATCAGATCCATCACACTGCTACAAACCCTGAATGTTGTCAGGGAGACTATCACCTAATCTCTCTCTGACACCATTCTCTGAATAGCTTCCTCTCTTCTACGACAGATCAAACCAAACCCCACTGCCACAGGTATAATTCTTCTTAGTCTTTCGGCTGTTCCCTTTCAGGGTCACGGTGGATAATCTGTTTCCATCCATAATTAATGCCAGTTCCCTGTTGGCTAACGGTACCAGTGACAGAATGTGGTCGACCGAGCACCAATAGATATGGTTTGGAAATCAGTTTTGTGTTTCACATATTGATTTTGCATGATTTTATGCCAGATGCCCATCATGATGCAACCCCCTTCATTTATCTGGGCTTGGGACTATTAGTACACTGATTTGTGACCTCTTCATAGCTGTGCTCACCACCACTCTTATAGTATTAATAATAATCTAAATTTCACTTTTTATTTTTTGGGCCATAATTTCCCAACCGTTGGTACAATGTAGTAAACATTTTAAGGGAATATGAATCAACTCGAGGACATCTATCTTCGTTAACGTCGTATTTCCTTCTAATAGTTCATATTTTAATCTCATAGGGGATCTCTTTTTTTTTATATTTTTTTTATTAAAAACCCTTTTGGACTTAGCATTTAATTTCAGCCGTTCAAAGAAGCCTGTCAGAATCTTTTTCATAATGTTCTCAAACTTTTCCAAAGTTCTCGATAGGAGGACAGAGTGAATAGAAACATTCCAGCAAATAGCCCATAGTACGTCACTGGTGCTAAGTAGAACAGAGATAAAGAAGAAAGGCTTGATGAAATGTGACAAAATAAGTTCTTTAGAGAACAGAGCTTCTCCTTCTTGTGACTTCCGGCAACAGGTCCATATTTGTTTTATCTTTTTTTTGACGTGAATGACTGGTCGGGATAAAACTTGTACTCTTGCCAGTTTCGGAACAACACATGTAAATAATTAATGACACTCTGATCTAATCTGAGGTGATGAATCATGAAAGACCCTCGTTGAAGACAAAAATAATATGTTTTTCTCAACCGGATATTACTGGAATTGGCAATGGATGTGCTGGCATACCACAGTACAATATCACTTTACAAATCTTATTGTAATGGACTGACTTGGTAGACCAACTGGAAAAAAGGTTAAACATTGCGAAACAATATCAACTTCCAACAGTTCTCTTCAGAAATATATCTAATGGTTCAAGAATCCAACCTTTTTTTGTTTGAATGGTTTAACACCAGATGATACTGAAACACATTGTGCTCTGGCATCATCATCTCCTGTTAGCATCATTAAAAAATATAAAAGTGAACAGGACACATTTTATAAAGGCTGTTGTGCAATTTAGACAGTATCACACGATGGCTGACTGGAGCAAACACACTGCAACTCAATAATAAAACGTAATCAACATCCTGAAAACAACAAATAAACGGAATAATTACCCCCACATGCACAGTCCCCAAAGCTGCAGTAAACAAGGGGTATTATACTTGCTTCAGAAAACTCTTAAGCAGCTACTTTGTTTTAGCTGCGAATTCTGTGCAGAACCCAAAGCTAAAACCGGTTATGTACACGTTGCCATGGCGACAACATAAGTTAGTATACACGATGGTAGTTAAGAGTTTTCTCAATCAAGTATAATATACCTTGTTAACTACAGCTTTGGCTAGTGTGCAGGTTAGTGTCATCGTTACGTTCATTTGTAGTTTTCAGGATGCAGATTAACGTTTTGTTCTGAGTCACATGACCACAAAACCCGGTATTATATTTTAAATGAAGTAATTAAAAACACAGGTCCAGGGTTGCATCACTTTTAAGCTCTTGTGTTGTCAAAATGATGAATATGTATTCTTTATTTACTTTATCTTGAAAGTTTCTCATTTCTGAGTCCAACAAAATAATATAAAGAAACACAATTATTTTTCGAATAATCAATGAATGTCTCGGCATTGTTGGAAAGCATAACTTGGAAGATCATTAGTGGTCGAAAAGCGAGAGTACAAGAAATTGATCTCATTTGACAATAACATCAAGAGTGTCCCCACAGCGAAGCCAAAGCCAACTTTAAACGACCTCAAAGATGCTAATGGATTGAGTTTATATGATGGAGCCTTAAACTCAGCAGTTCCTTAATTTGTACTGAATTAGAAAAAGAAATGTGTCAGGATTCCCAGGCGGTCCACAAGGGTGGTCATTCTTTGACAAAGGGCCTATGAGGTTAAAGGCCTATTCTGATGGCCTCATGGATTCATCGGGTTAACCCACATAGCCCCTGCTCCAGCACCTTTATTAATTAATCTGAATACATATAATAATCCAGGCAAAACCTTCATGCTTTCTTAGCAGGGGGCGCCGGATGTATTTGCTGACAACACAAATATTGGTGTATATTAAAGTTTTAGGCTTTTAAATGCAGATGCAGCTACATGCACACCTTTAAAAGAGTCATTGAGAGTCAATAGTTTCTGCAATTTTATGATTAGCTAAATTGTGCAAGTCATGTATTGCAGTTAGAGGTGTCAAAAGTTCTGTGGCAACAAGGGGAGCAACGCCAGATTATGGCAAATTCAGTGCTGGGTGATCAGATTGGTTGGATAGAAGAAACTATTATTTTTCTTTATTTTTGCTGGTTAGCAGTAACTAAGAGTAACCAAGGCCTCTTACCAGTGACGCAAGACATTTAGCATCAGTAAAATAAATTATAAGAATAGAAACACACCTACAATAAAAAGGCCAATAAATTTGTAAACAAAAATTTTCAACACTAAATGCTCATATTTTAAGTTGTCTCATATCAAATAATAATAATTAACCAGTAACATTAACCAGGCATAACATTCATTCTGCTGTAGCACACACAGTCTACACTCAAGAATATTGTGTTTAAAAAACTCCCAGTGGGTAAAGTGGAAGTATTGACCCTTTCATACTTTGAGTACTGAACTGTACTTAAAGTATGAAAGTATTTTTAGCAGCTGTTTTATACGACCCCAATGGAACTGTGAGGAATATTGTGCCATATTAGTATAATATTGATTGCATGCCAAGCATGCCAAGTGCTTGCTCAAGGAGGAATGTGTTGGGTCCTGTAGATAATTATATAAAGAGTTTGGTCTAGACTTGCTCTTTCTGGAAAGCACCTTGAGACAACTGTTGTTGTGAATTGGCGCTATATAAATAAAGATTGATGATTGAAGGGACATTTGGCCTCATTCACTAATATCTTCCTAAGAATTTTGTTAAAATGGTTCTTAAGATGATTCCTAAGAAAAAACCTACGTCAAACTCATGAAGCCTTCTTAAATGTTTTGGCACTTGTGTTCTTAACTCGGTGAATCCCATTTGGAACATAACCTTGAAGGTCGTGCCAGTGAACCTCATAAGCGCAGGTAAACGCCCCGCCAATGCCCATAAAAGGGCATTAGACTACAGGTAGTTGTGCAATTAAAAACTCGACTGCCACAGAGATTAAGGGGACGAACGAAGGAAATGCCTGATAGAAAATATAAAGACAGTGCAGCTCTGGACTCCAAACGTAAAAGAAATGTCAGAAGGTCTCAAGTGGAGATATTACAGTGGTTTACAGCAAACGGGCTGTCTCATTTAGTGGTGTCAGTAGCGGATGTAAAAAACACAAAAGAGATGCATGAGATGCTGTTACAGAAGTGAATGCTGTGTCTGGAGTGTTTGTGTGTGTGTGTGTGTGTGTGCGTGTGTGTGTGGGATGGGGTGGGGGGGCATAACAGAGGAAGTGAAAAAAATGTGGTTTGATCTCAAATCTGAGATTAATAAACTTCTTGCGAAACACACGCACAAGCAGGGCTTTCTCGATGGAGCCGTTAATGAGACACATTGAAGAGCGTCTGATCTCAGACTGTTCTAGAAACAGCATCAAAACTGGTCACCACTTCATACACACTTAAAGAAATCAATGAAAATGTGAAAACAAATATACACTGAATCCTTTTATGTTTGATCATTTGTAAGCTGTATAAGTCTATTTTTAATCCTTTAATACAACTGATCAGTTATTTGCTTTGGTACTTAAACAGCAAGATCCGTTTCGTAGCATTTATTTATGTTAAAAAACCATAATGCAACGTCATAGAATGAAAATTATTATTTTTATAAATTATTATTATTAATGGAATAATATTCATATAACTTAAATCCTTTATTATACAACAGTGTGATTGAAAACCCCCCACAATCATTGATTGTTTTTCACAAACATGGCATCACTCAAATGATGTAATAGTGCTCTTGAGTGCTCAAAGATTCTCGGTCCAAAATAAGAAGACACATTTTCCCAAACACTAGGTATGTGGGTTTTAAGACACATTTCTTCATAAGAACGGTTGGTGAATGAGGCCAAATAAACTTTATGGGCAGCATGGTAACACTATGGATATATATACAGTTGCCTGGATTTGAAGGTTCAAATCCATCTCTGCCCTTGGGGCATTTCTGTGTGGAGTTTTGTATGCATCTTGTTTGAGGGGGTTCTTTCCAGGCAGCCTGGCTTCAACCCAGTCCAAAAACATGACTATACGTGAATTGGTGACTCGTAATTGCCTGTGCCTGTGACTGTGAGTGTCAATGGTTTTTTGTCACTATGTGTCAGCCTTATGATGAAATAATGTCTTATCCAGGTGTGCCCTGCCTCTTGCCCAATGTTGTTGGTATAGACTCCAGTCAAACCTTGTGACCCTGAACAGGATTAGCAGTTACAGTAAATGGATTAACTTTATTTTACCTTTCATTACTGCAATTCACAGACAAGGTGAGAACACACACAGAGAAAAACAAATTGGATAGTGAAAACATTGGCATGGTTCCTTTCCTTCATCATCGATTCTTGGATATGTCTGGTCTGTTTCTCCTCCTTACATTCTTGACGTCTGTTGTGCGTAATGTGGACCAAAGGATTAACTAAGGATCCTCTTTTCTGTGTGTTCCATTTCAGCTGAATTTAGTCCTGATGTTGGCAAAACATGCAAAATGTAGGGGGTACAAAGTTGGAAGAAACCTGAAAACGACTTAAGAATAGTCAATGAGTATTTTTACTGACTGCTTTCCCACATTCACTCACAGCCGACTTCAAACAGACATATGCTGCAATGTCTTATCATGTGGACAATAAAATTCAGCAACAGCTGATAAATAGCACATCTTATTTCCACTTAACAACAGAACTGTCGTATAAAACCTGAGCACATCCAGACTGTGCTTATTTATTAGCGAGGAAATGCATTAAAAAGGTATTAATGTCTGTGATCTCCTTCCTTCAGCTGGTAAATTACATAGTTTTGGTGTCATCTGAAACTATTTATTGAACTAACTGTTGGGGAGAAGATTTGATCTATGGTTAGTATAAGACCTGTGGCATCTGGTTGACATTCAAGTTAACAGAGGGATCGAGGTTGCATAACTGACTACAATTTTGGAAAGTCACGCAAGGAAATCCAATGTCTTTGTGCTGACATCATTAGAACATGCCATGAGGGATTTTATATTAAACCTCTTTACTTCAGTCGTTTTCTTCCTCGTCTGTTGCTTGTCATAGAGATCTGTAAGGCTGTGTTTCTATATAAATCTCACATCTGCTCATGTCTTTCAACTGACAAACTCTATAAGGCAATTATCAAGATCTAAACATTGGAACTAAGATCATTCATCTGGATCATTCACATTAAATGTCTGCCAACTGTAATATCAGAATAGCTGCCGCTCCTTTGCGTTGAAAAGGGGCCACTAGACATGGACTGGGCATCTGAATATAGGATGCCTCCAGGGCACCTTACTTTTGAGGTTTTCCAGGCACGTTGTAGTGGAAGGAGACCCCGGGGTAAACTTAGAAGTCACTGGAGAGATTGTATATCTCGTGTTGCATGGGTCTGCCTCTTTATCCCCCATATTTAGCTGGAAAGTCTTTCTGTGGAGGAGAATGTTTGGAATACCTTGTTTGTCCTGCTGGCATCACAATGGATAGATGGATGGGACGGCATGGATGGCTGTCCAAGGGCAAATCTTTCCAAGGTTTCGGTCAACAATTCATATTTATATATGCCTTTGTGGATCGGAATCTTAATTCTTTCTTTATAATTGCACGCACATTATTCCTATATTTTAAATGTACACTAGTATTTTGTATTTCTTAATTTTTTACTCATATATGTCTGTCTGTCTGTCTGTCTGTCTGTGTGTCTGTCTGTCTGTCTGTCCGTCCGTCCGTCCGTCTATCAATCGCTGTAAATTAGTTCAAAACAGCATTTTCACCGCTTTTTTTATTGAGCACTTTTGGTCCAATTAAATGGCCAGTTTTGGACACGGTCCGGGTGGTCGATGAGATATTTAAAGGTCAGAAATGTGATTATGGTGCTCTTCTGTACTTACATAGCACCTTTATTGAATGCTTGACCAAAGCGCTTTACAGCATGACGCGGCATTCACCCGTACGCACAAAGGTATGGGCTGAGACTCACCTGCACATCAGAAGCCATTATTGTTCACACCATCATTCATGCAGCAATTGTACAGCCACAGCGGAATCCACTGCAAATGCTGCCTCCTCTGTGGGTTTCTCTATGATACAGCACAGATGATGCTTGGAAACAACAGATTTGATATACTCCCCACTTATAAAATCTGTTGCATTTAAGCTCTAAAAACTTTTGTGTCCTGCGGTCTCTCCCTCAGGCCCATCACACCTCTGCAGCTAAGGGAGAGAAAGCAATCAGTTCCTGTTCTGATTAGACTCTCTCCTGCTGCTGACACAAACAAACCCCAAGCGTCTTTTCTCAAAACAAAACAAACACAACAATGAATCTAAAAAAGAAGTAATGGGTGTCTCCTCTTGGCCTTCATTAGAAGTCTAGCTTCTAAACATTTTGAGGGACCAATAACAAGATTGTTGCAGTAGTCTGATCTATTTGTAATAATTTCCCTGTTTAGCTTGACAACATGTCAGTCGTGTGACCTTATATTGTCCTTGTATTCATTGAAAGTCTAATTGGCTCGGGTACTTGAAGCACCGTGTAAATCTGAAACTAGCAAAAATAAATCGAAAGAAAAAACTCTTTAAAGTCACATGAATAATTACAATGTCTGTAACTTGTTGCTAAATCTGAACGAGAGATTCAAACCAGAGATACTTCTGTTTAGCTAGTTATTTTCCCATTATTGAGGAATGAGTGTATTTTTAGTATTTTAGGAAAGACGGGGAAATTGACAAGAATTTAAAATAAATCGGATTTGTATTAACCACAGCTTGTCTGCGTAACATCCGACTATAATTATGGTGCCACCCAAAGGCACTTAAGAAGTTACCCAACTTACAAAATGTGAGTTCCTTACGCAAAAGAGAACATAATTATTTTTGTTGTTTGAGTTTTTCTAACTTTTAATAGGCTATGTTGGAGAGTTTGTGTTTTTCCATAGAGATTAATCCATTGGATTTTGGTGGGGATCTGGATCATCATCATCCAAGGGCATTTAAAAGATTTTTGCTTTTAACTAAATAAGAGAAAAATCCCACGACAAGCCCGTACAATCAAACACACAATACACAACGTCGGATCTGGATCTGGTGGAATGGTTAGAATGGTGTAAAATGTAAAATGTAAAATTTACTACTTTGAGGCAACAGATAATACTGCTACAGATTTCCATCCAAGATCAAATTGAATCTGGAAGTGCGCTGATTCAGTGAGCCGTCAAGTTTGATGTATTTTCAAATGTTTCCTGAGTCAAATCCCGAGGACAACATCCATTTGTATTATGTCGTTTTACTTGAAAACCTATCAAACTAATAATCATGTGATTCCAAATTCCAGGAGTAGGTTTTCATGGTCAAAGAGGGTCATGGGACTATTATTTTTATGTGTAGTGACTCAATGGGGAAACTGAGCCTGCCTTGGCAGATAAACGTTCGCGCTCTGAGTTCCGTCTGATTTATTTCTGCTTTTTTAAAAGCACAGAAGTCTGAACAATTTCTGCATCAACGTTAGATGCAAAAACTGATAAAAGTCAAAGATACCAGAAAAGAAGGAGGCGACTCATGACATGGGTATGGGTTCTTTATATACATTACACGCCCTGGTATATTGAGTTTAATTGATTTGGTGCATTTCTATTGCTTTTTTCGGCTTCTTTTTTTATTGAGTCTACTTATAATCATTCACTTTAAACTTTATGTGTCTGTACTTTGTGATGCTGCAACACCTGCATTTTCCCCACGGGGAACGTAAAGAAGTGTTTCATCTCATTTCAATTTTTACGAGAGAAAATGTGAATAAGAGTATAAAACAGAGACCAACATACAGAACCGTGTGGGTTATGTTTGTGCAGCATGTTTGGTGTCAGAAATGTCATATGTGAGGCAGAAGCTGAGATAAAATAGTAATAATAATAATGCAAATTGTAAAATGAGCACATACACATGATTTGCAGAAATATCAATAGAGTAATGCCAACATGCTTGTCAACGTTTTTGCCTAGTGGGCCTTCATCAGAGCAGCAAAATAAAATGTATGTAACTGAGTTGAATCCCTTTGCACTGGAATTTTGTTTGTTGCATATTTTGGGTTGGATCAATACAATATGCTGAGAAGGCGTGTCCACTCCCCGCTTTTATCAATAGAGTGGTATATAAACAAATAACAAAGTAATAACATCAGTAGGGAAATTCAAACGTTATATTTAAGATCTAATGTCATTATAATAGCATAATTTGAATATTCTTATTGTATACTACGATACATTATTATGTCATATACCGGAGTATATTAAATATACAGTTAGAATATTATAAATAATAATATGATGTATGTAGTACAAAATATAAATCGTTTTTAAATGTGCTTTTTATGATCACAGCACACATGATTATATTTAGACTTACGTAACTATATTTAGGTCAAATAATTTGGGCAAAAAAAGAAAAATATATCCACAAAAGTTCTAATTTCACCTACGGCAATGAGGCTCACGACAACATTAATGAGAAAACAGCAAGTGTATGAGATCCCATATATGCATCTCTGCAAATCTGTCTTTTTTTGCACCTAGACCATAGAGGAAAATTACTTTCTCAGCAGCGGGGATCGATGTCAGTATGCTAACAACACTTTTCAAACTCTTATTCAGTTGGTAAAACACTTTTGAGAGCCCCTTCAGGTTTCATTCAGAGAAAAATGAACTCATTAACCTCTGAATGAGAAAAACATACCAGCCGTACAGAGACTTTTGCAGAAGGTTGAAGAAACCCCAGCCTCCTTTGCACCATGGCGGACATTACTTGTGATTAACACCCTCAACATCTGTGGGAGGGGAATGACGGTTGAGTGAAATAAAAATAATATCAGCCAGAGAGTAGGAGTATGACTGGGGTTTTGCAATGCAGGACCCACAGAGGAAGAGAAGAGGAGGAGGAGCAGCAGTTTGAATGAAAAACAATGATACATTTATTTAAAATGAGATAGATTGGGTTTTAAGAGATTCATAAATACACACAGGTTGTTTCAACATAATAAACAGTGATGTTAAAATGAACACGCTCCTGATATATGTTTATATCAAACTAAACTGTATCAGAACTACAAACAAATGCAACCTTAGTAAGTTGAGTTTGTAAGAATGACTGATGTAGTGCTGAGCCGCTGAAGTCGGTTGTTGTTTTCGTAGCGTTGGTGAGAGAAAAATTGATATATTGCCGCATTGTTGTGCTTTTAGTTGTACTTTCCAGTCCAAGGGCAATACGGGAAGCGATTTAAGTCTTCACAGCTTTGCCAGAGATAAGAAGAGGAGAAAAGAGTGGGAAGACGCCTGCGGACGTACACAACTTCCAAAGGAACCACATCTGTGTTCGCATCACTTCTCTCCTGATGCATTTGAAGTATTTAATCGACCACATCTGCTAAAAGAGATCATGTTGGTTATAAACGAAGGCTTAAACGAGATGCCGTGCCAACAATATTTCCACACAATGAGACTAAACGCCACGAGAAGCGAGTGATAACCGCTGTTTGAAGCACTGCAAGACGCTGTCCTGGTCAAATCGGAACCAGCTCACGGATCTAGAGAGTCTGAAAGCGAACACTCGGACACGACGATGACCTTGGAGGATATCATAAAACGATGGTACGATCAATGTGCTTACCTTGAACAGCTGCTGAAAAGGCGGAGCTCTTTACAAAAAACTATCTCCTTCATGGTTGCTATAGCAACACGAGTCCCGCACAGACACCAGTGATTGTGTCCCGTTCTGGCTTCTTCGCGTCTCTCTTCATCTTCTTGTCTTTGTTCAGTTTGAGTAAAGTTGTCCTCGTTAATGCCGCGCTCCAATTCAAATTGAAAAGGCTGGTCAGATGACATTTTTAACTGTTGAATTAGGATAAGCGGTTCAGAAGCCGGACTGGGCAACCATTTGACGTCACTATCCAGAATGCATTGCAGCGCAAACAGCAATGGCAACCTACGAGTTAAATAATTTTTTCAAAATTTGTACAAACTATGTAACGATGTAGAGTAAATTTAATGTCGTCATCAAATATGTTTTAAAGCATAGAAGTCTTGACAGTCGGGGTACCTTTTAAAAGCTAGAAGAAGAAACCAAACCCTTCCACTAACTGGAGATCGATGTGTGACATCTCTTTGATTGAATTTTGGCCCACACCAAAATTGCTTTTTTACAGCCAAATGAAATGGTTTTCTATTCCCACCACATCTCCATATCTTTTAAGCCATTCAGAGTTAAACTTAGGGATCCAGATCTAGACCAAATTATTCATAGTTTTGTGAAATTGTGGGTTGTCCATAACTTATTATTGCCATTTTGATTGTCATATTATTGATTTCATGATATTGATAACATTTTATAGAGGCTCTCTCACTTGAATCCACATCTTTAGCCTATCAAAAATGTTGGGTTCGTAACTTCATTAGTAAGACTGGATCTAAATCTAAAGGTGCTTTCAAAAAGTTGGAAGGACGGACCGAACCAGAACATCTGTTACACTGGTCGGGTTCATTTTGATTCCACATTGCATTTTCCTGAGCACTGAAGAACTTTTTGATTTCTTGGTTGGACCATTTGTGATCTTGAACTGCTTTTTCTGTTTCAACGGCTGATGGGCTTCAGGTCCAGACTTTGACTAACACACTCCAAAGCTTAAATCTTATTAATTTTGAGCCATTAGACATTGCACTGCCGTATCCATGTTTGTCAGTACTATGTTGTTCTTATGGAATGTTTGGTTGGCGGTGGCCTCACCCATCTCCCATGGATGCCATTTTTGCCAAGAGTCTTTCAAATAGTGGAGCTATGAACATTGGCATTTATTGCATTTGGAGAGGCCTGCAGTACCTTGGATGTTTGCTTTGGATAGTCTGTGACTTCCTGAATGATCCTTTGCTGTGCTCTTTGAGGAATTTTGGATGGTTTGATTCCTTTGGGAAGATTCACTATTGTTCCAAGTCTTCTCCTTTTTTAGATCATGTGTCTCACTGTGGATCTGTGGAGGCTCAGAGCCTTAGAAAAAACTTTGTAACCCTGTGATGGATATTTTTCAATCGTCTTCTACCAAATCAGTCGCACAACCAAAAATATGTATATACCGTTTAATTCATGCTGTTGTTATTAGGTATGGACCTAGGAGCATGGAGAAAACCATGCCAAATTGCTTGTATGTAAACACATGCCTAACCAAATAAAGCTGATTCTGATTCTGATTCTGACGATTGAACAGGGTTGTTAGTAATAAGACCTAGATTCAGTTTTGTGGATTTAGTTTCTTAATGATAACAAATAATAACAAATGCTACTACACACAGGTCCAGATTGTATTTGTTAACATTTTTGGATCAATAAATGCAATGATCATCTCTTAAAACTTGCATATTACATTTACTCAGGTTTCCTTAATTTTGATTTAGAATTTTGTTTGAGGAGCCGACACAAGGATTTTTTACATACATATAAAAAAAGACATATGTAGACGGGGGTCAAACACGTTTACTCAACACTGTAAATACAGACTTGGGTACACCTGAAAACCGACTCCTTTTGACCGCTCTTGATCGTTGCATCTGTGCATATCTAGCATTGGGTCATGCTGGGAACAGGTCATTCCAGACTTTTCCCTCAGCAATTTGTGTGCTTGTGTGTGTGTTTGGATGTGTGTGTGTGTGTGTAGGGGGAGAGAGAGACAGAGAGAGAGAGAGAGAGAGAGAGAGAGCATTATTTTGTGTAATTTTGTCATTTTATTTCATATCTGTACATTGCACTATATAACTTTCAATATCATATCAAGCTGACAATAATAAGATATAAGAAACACAGATACAACTTATCAAATTGATATAAGACGTTTTAGATTAATCAGTAATTTACGATCGTGAATGGCATTCAAGTTCAAGGGTCCCCAGATCAAATTCTGGTTATGGCCATTAGCGTCTTAGGGTGGTTCTGCCTGAATCAGTTCAACTGACGCTGATGCTTTGATTCTGAGAGATATTTATTTTACTTTATGTCGCGTGCTCTCTGCTATTTTGAAGGGTAACTGGTTAATTTACCTGCGGGTGTCACTGGGTATTTATTCTAATATTAGTTACATTTTCTTGGCTGCTCAGGAAAAACACAAACTCTTAACTGATATGCTTTTAGTAGTCCTTGTTTAGTATTTGTTTGGTGTTGGCCTTTGTTGATGGATCTTATGGATTAGGTAATTTTGAAGGTGTCTTTGCGTTGTTGATTTTGGTCAGTGGTCAGGCGTAACATAGACATTGAGCGTCCAAAGATGAAAAGGAAGTACAGACAAAATTCCAGTCCAAATTGATGAATTCCAAATTACACATATTTATTTTGGCCATGTCAAAAATAAGGTGCTAACATTTCAACCTAGTGGACTTCTTCGGAGCATGAAAGAAAGTAGACTTGGGTACTTTATAAACAATTAGTGCTTACGCCACTGGCTCAAAAAGTCACACAATGGCACCTCCTGAGGTCATAAGTGCATCTTTCCTTTTGTTATGACAGTGACTGAAAACAGGTGTAGCAACACAACTTAAACTATACAATTCATTGTAAGTTAATTTAAATTCCGTTCAGAGGAAACATTTGAAGGTAAAATCGTCAATCATTCCAGTAGGTTTCATTATGTCGAGTGTTGAGATCCAGCACATCTCTCTCTGGGTGGGTTCACTGCTCACCCAGAGAGAAATGTACTTTCAATACATTTGATCATACAATTAGTTGGAAACCCTAAGTTGTGTTGCTTCACCTGTTTTTTTTTGTTTTTTTTTAGAATCAGTGCACAAAAGATGAACATAGGGGTTGACCGTGTTTTTACTCACAAAACTGATATGTGGAAAACCATTAAAATGGATTTGTTATATTGCCATATGGAAATAATGTACGTAAATTTGAATTTATGGAAAATAAACGTTCAGATCATTTCCAGCATAAACTACTCAAAATCTAAAAAAATCAAAAAATCAACCATGATCTATGACTATTTCCATCTTTGGATTCCTTTTTTTTTATATATATTTAGCAGAAACACAGTTTAAGACCATAACAAAATGGTACACTATCTAAATAAAGATAATATAGTCAAGTCTTCAAATCATCTTTCTCCTGAAAGACCACACATACATCCACAGTTCCTCTCTTTGAGCCAATGAAAAATGCATCACAATTCAACTTAGAAGGAGATTGGTCCAGCATTTGTTGGTACTGCACACATATTAAAACCTCCGACCAATATGGCGTACGGGCTCCTCTCGCGTATTTGTTTTTGGTTATATATGGTTAATAGTCAAGTAGGACTGGATCATAAAATTGAAAGAAATGTTAGCTCATAACAGTCCTTTTTCGTTTGAAGGCCTCATCATTATGAACTTGATATCATGTAGTTACGTTTCTGTAGAATGAATGGTATAAGAGTAAAGTATAAAATAAACATTTTCATTAAAGGCTGCGTCAGAGCACTGTCTCAAGATTCAGTTCTGAAGGGTTTGAAAATTGAAACAAGATTCAGTTATACAAGACTATCTGGAATCTCGGCTACAGCCAGCAGCCAACAATCCACATTTTTCTTATCATCATCAAGTAAATGTGCACAGGCGATTAGTTGTGTTGTAATCAATTTTGTCAGTCCATGAGAGCTATTGTTTTTTCCATTTGATAATATAAATCATATTTTTGTGCACCTGCCAGAACACGTCTTCAGGTTTATGACAATGTCCCTCCATGACCTAATTCACTTTAAAATACCTTTGCCTGTACTTTGGACAATCTGTCTTTTTGTTTTATAAGTCAAAGAAGATGACTGTTGAGTCTGAGATGTCGTATATGAAAAAGAAGCCCACTTTCTTCTGGGGATTAACATGATGAATTCAAATCTAATCAAACACTGCGTTGCTCTTTCAGAAGAAAATCCTTTGTTTTCTGTGGGAGTGGGTTTAAAGCAAACTTGCAGACTACAGAAAAATACCTTCAACCTGAGATGCAGACAACACAGACTCATCCCTCCTGTTAATGGCCAGAGAGAAAAACATACAATATGTTACCAAAGGCACAGAAACATCTCCAGGAGGAAAGTTCAATTCAAAAGGGAATTTTTTTCCAGACCCTCCACAAAACTGACAGCCCTTCTACCCAGACACAACTGGGCCTATGCTGTTGTTGCCGATGGCAAGGCTATATCCTTAAAATGTGCCCAATCCCCTTCATTGTAGTAGCAAGTCCCCCTGAATGAACCCCTCAAATTAAATGTGAAGTTATGTCTGAAAGACAGTGTTTTTTTTCCAGAGAAAAAGATATCCCTTAGAGAGTAAATTTTGATCTAAGAGTGTAAAATTCAATATATATACAAGATAGGTCTCCTTCAGTCAATTCATATGCACTAGATGTCAACTAAATCGGAGCAATGGTTAAGACATTATGTACAGAAAACAGGTTTTTTCGTAAATTTAAAAAAAGCTCCCCCTAGTGATTAAAATATGAGCTATTTGAGTAAAATACCATATTTATACAAGATGGATCTCCTCGAGTGGATTCAGATATACAAATAATTTGAACGAAATCTGATCAACGGTTAGGAGGTTATGTTCGAAAAACAAGGTAATTTTGTAGAAAGCTCAACCTAGTAAGTAAAACGTGAACAATTAGATTAAAACACAATATTTATACATATATATATGTATGGAGATAAAGCTCCCCTAGTGTTGTAAATATACAACTGAACTTTTCCAAAATCATTCTGTTTCTGCCTTACAGCAAGGTCTTCCAAATATGAAGGATCTGGCGACGATGATTCCAAAATATGCCCAACTTTTCCGGGATATAACTACGACTTGAAAGACACCATAACGCTCCATTGAGTCCGGGGAATGACCCATTTTGAGCTCTCCTTTGACTGAAATATACTGATTGGGAAATGACGGATTATGCAGAAATAAAGTTATTTTATTTGCTACTACAGTCCTGACTGACTTGAAGAGTCATTCTGAGAATCCTTTTTTTGCTTACCTCCAATGGTAAGAGTTATTATCCAGCCACATTGATATGGAAACGTCCGCAGGGTGTGCTCGGTTCATGATAATCTTTTCAGGGTACATTTATAATATTACACCGATGATTGATGCTACAAATCAGACCTGTAGCTCTTGTAAGAAGGCAGTAAAAGAACACCTGTTTAAGTTTCCCAGAGCAACCAGTGGAGGACGAGAACTTTTGTTTTGGAGCGCACCCACCAAAAAGGCGGGCTGTGAGGATTAATCGAATCATGTTGTTTCAAAGACCATGATTTAAATAGTTTTATGTGAAATTACGGCATATGAATTACACCGTGAATCCAAGTCAGCAAAACTCTGCTAGCAACAATGAAAAACAGCGGCATAATTTATTGAAAGCAACAATATTGTCAGGCAATGGGTGGAGATACTTTATGAATTAAGCACATGCCTTTCCAAATAAAGCAAATGCACAAGGAAAAAAACAATTTAATGAAGAATTATGTACATCGTCCAAGTTTCAAATTAGGGTCCTCCCAACATCTGATGTGGGCCGCTTTCACTGCCAGTGTCAAAAACCTTGTGCCTCAAATCATTTCACTTTGTCTGTACTAACAAAAGGTAGTTAGATTATTGAAAAAAACAATAATCTAAATCATGCAGACCAAGATCCAATTGCAGATTATTATTTAGAATAATTTGTTATGAGAACATTAAATTAGTCACATAACACAGAGTTAGCACAAAGTTCACCTGCTCTAACAACCCAAAACATCTTGTTTTCTACTTAAACATGTTCTTAAATGCACTACCTACATTTTTCTTCAAAAGATGGATAATATACAAAGTTACAAGTTATATCAATTCTTCACTGAGCTAAGAGAAAAACACTTAATTGGCTCAATATTGACTTTGGAATAAAGCAGCAAGGAACGATTCCCATTGAACATCCATTCAAACAGACCGCACATCTTGGCTGTATAAGAATAAGGTGGTATTTTCAGTTGATCATTTGAACACCAATATGGCAACCACATGTTGGCAGCAGCTATCTGTCTGGGCATATTGTTCCTAATATAATTTAGAAACATAATTTAATTTTTTTATTATTTATTTATTTTCATGTATTGGCAAGACTTTCAGAGGAAATGCTTCCCATAACATTTGTGGGACACATATAGCTACAGTTAGCTTAACAAACCCAGCCACAAAGGGGTCACAAGCGAGGGTAAATGGGGAGGGTTGTTTCAGGAAGGGCCTCCAACATAAAAGCTATGCCAAATCAATACAAACACAAAACTGATTTCCAAACTGGATTGGTTTGGCCCCGTGCTAACAACCAATGCCACTGGCATTGGTAATCAATTAAAGGGTTGCAAGCTAGCTGATATGATGGAGAGAGAGAAAGTAGATATATTATTTGTCCAAGAGACCAATTGGAAAGGTAGCAAGACTGGAAGCATCAGAGGAGGGTAAAAAACTTTTCTATCATGGAGTTGATGGGCGGAGAAATAGAGTAGCAGCTCAAGGAGGAGTATGTGAAGCGTGTCGGACGGATTGATGAGTTTGAAGATAGAAATTGTAGGCGTCTTGATGAACGTTGTCAGTGCTTATACCCCACAAGTTGGTTTTGAGAGAAAGATCATTTCTGGAATGAGTTTCATGAAGTGATGGAGAGTTTTCCTAGTGGTGTGAGAGTAGTGGTTGGAGTAGACTTTAACGGTCATGTTGGTGAAGGGAACATGGAGATGAGGAGATGAATGGAAGAGTATGGTGTTAAGAACAGGAAATGAACTAGTATTTCAAGGATAGGGAGGAGCACAGGTCGATGAATAAGAGAGATGGATCGAGATCGATGCACACAGGTAGACTACTTCCCACACAGAAGATGAAACCTGAAAGAGATCGGAGACTGCAAGGTGGTGACAGAAGGTGAAGAACGTAGCCAGACAACATAGAATGGTCGTATGTAGGAAGACTCCGGTGGTACAAAATGAGAAAAGAGCAAAGGAAGAGCAGAAGATCATATATTTGAAGTTGAGGAAGGAAGGCAGCTGTGAGAACTTCAGGGAGGAGTTGAGACGGACTCCGGTTGGACAACTGCCGAATGACTGGACAACTACAGCAAATGTGATGAGAGAGACAGGTAAGAAGGGGCTTGGTGTGTCATCTTGGCAAAGGAAAGAAAATATGTAGACTTGGTGGTGGAATGAGGATGTTCAAGAGAGTATAAGTAAGAAAAGGTAAGAGAAAAAAGAAGTCAGATAGCAAGAGAGCCGAAGAAAGCAAGCAGGAGTCCAAAGAAACTTTTTCATTGTGGATTTAAAGAAAGCGTTCAACTGGGTGCTGAGGAAGGAATTGTGGTATTGCATGAGGAAGTCTGGAGTGATGAAGAAATATGCCAAAAGGTACAGAATATGTATCAAAGCAGAATGACAGTGGTGAGGTGTGCAGTACGAGCCACGGGTGGGTTCAAGGCGGAGGTTGGACTGCATCAAGGATCAGCTCTGAGCCCCTTCTTGTTTGCTATGGGGATGGACAGGCTGACAGATGAGGTCAGACTGGAGTCTCCATTGACTATGATGTTTGCAGATGACTTTGTGATCTCTAGTGAGAGCAGAGAGCAGATGGAAGAAAACCTGGGTAGGTGGAGGTATGCGCTGGGGAGAAGAGGAATGAAGATCAGTCGCAGCAAGATAGAATACATGTGGGTGAATGAAAGGGAGGCAGTTGCAACGATGAGGATAAAAAGCAGGGGTGAAGAAGGTGCAGGATTTTAAGTGCTTGGGGTCAACTGTTCAGAGCAACAGAGAGTGTGGAAAAGAGGTGAAGAAGCGAGGGCAGGCATGGTAGAGTGGGTAGAGAAGATTGTCAGGAAATATCTGTGACAGACGAGTCACAGCAAGCGTGAAGGGAAAGGTTTACACGAGACAGCAGCACCGACAAAAAGACAGGAGACAGATATGGTGGAGGTAGAGTTGAAGTTGATCAGATTTTATTTGGGTGTGAGGAGGAAGGACAGGATTAGAAACAAACTCATCAGAGGGACAGCCCAGGTTACACATCTTGGAGACAAAATAAGGGAGTCCAGATTGAGATGGTTTGGAGGGATAGTGGTTATATTGATAGAAGGATGCTGGAGATGTAGCTGTCAGGCAGGAGAGAAAGAGGAAGGCTTTTCTTCTGGATGTGGTGAGAGAGGACATGCAGTTGGTTTATAGTAACGGAGGAAAATACAGAGAATAGGGGAAGATCGAAACTGTTGATCCACTGTGGCGAGTTCTAAAGGGAACATCGAATCTTCTGAAGAACATGTATTCCCTTCATTCTTACCAAAGATATTGTTTTCAGACTGCCCATATGTGAATATTCACCAAGTTAATGTCCAAGTAGAAAACTTGGACAGTAACCAGCGGTTTCAGTGTCTTTAACCAACGGTAACAATTTGGCAGATACTTCAAGTAGCCTAAATCATCTGCAGGTGCTCTGCAAGACCACATATCATTTTGATAAGTTAGAGGTGACGGTGTTAATCCACATATGTGTCAATACAGATGTGCTGCACCTACAAGCATTAATCTCATCATTCATCTATCATACTAGAAGCACACAGAGTGTGAACCTCCTCCAGGGCGGCCATGTTTCCCCATTACATCATTGCACCTGAAAGCAATAGTCCCATGATAAGAGGACCCTCATAGAATAACTCCTCAACCAGCCTTAGGACTTGGATATCGCATTGGTTTCATTTTTTTTACTAGCTTGATACTAAGGGGAGAAAAACAATATTTCACGAATGGGTCAACTCAGGAACTAGTTCCAGAATGTGATTATTCCTTCCATGACACGTGCATCACTCTTTCACACTTCAGTTTCATGGGAATCCATCAAAAAGAAAAAAAATCCTAAAAGCCTTTACTTTTTTGAACAATTATCAAAAAAGTAGACAGATAAATCATGACTCCACACCTTTATTCAATAATCCATGAACGAAGTTGGACGACTTCTTTCTTTTTCCATGCCCAACTCTTCCAGCAGGTTTCATCAAATTCTGTCAGGTAGTTGGGAAATAAAAGATGTTGAAAATTTAATCTTGTGATATGAAAGAAAGTGACAGAACTGCTGGATCCATACCATCTTCCTTAGAAGGCTGAAAAATCTGTTCACCTGTTCTTCTTCGCAGGACCAGCCTTTCAATACGGTTTCTTGGAAACGCATTCAAAGCTTTTTGATTTGTCCAAATTTTATGGCTAGTTGCATATATTCCATCTACAACAGACTCTGTTAAGTGGTAGCTGCCAGAATTATGACTATTTATTTGCAATAATTTAGTAGAAAACAAAACAGTCATGTTTTAAATGGTTATTGTAGCTGAGAGTGTCCTATTTAATGAATTTTTCTCTTTTTCTCGGTATTTTTGTCCCAACAGGTGCGTCATATCTCACGCTAATTTCTAAAACTTACATTATTTCAAACAGTTTTTTAAATTCTTGTGTTATCCGAATGCTTCTGATGACAGTCCGTTTAAACACAGTGCAATGTGTGCACTGACATTCTGCCACATGTGTGTGTACTCTGGACATAGTAACCCAGGGTCCTGAGGATTCCTGCACAGACGACTGCAGGGATAATTGACTTTGGAAGGAGTCTCAGCCTCTGTGGTTTTGTCAGGCATTGGGAGGGAACTGAGTGTGGTTAGGAACTGTTGGACAAGGAGACGCATTACGACACTCGTGGCTCTCACACAAAATATGTAAAAATTCTGTTTAACAGAACCATTTACGTCTGACATATTCTGCAGGGAAATCCAAACCTGTCACGTACTTTGTTTAGCTTAAAGCCGTATGATGTATAGTTTAACGAGTGATTGAATTATGTGATATGGTTTTAAAATTAGCTCTTTGAGATTTATTTCTTTGGTCGTATTACGTTGATTTTTCAGCACACGTTTTTTCTTTTTCTGAGAGCCAAAAAGGCAAGAAAACCAACCATTAATTCACATGAATGCATTCGTCTCTCTTTTAACTGTCTTTACCCTTGAGTATTTTCTATCATTATGACAGAAGTTACGACTTTCTTAAAGTTCACTTTTGAATATTTGCATGCATCAGCATTTTCCCACTGATACAAAAAGACTGCCTGGTTCTGTTTTAGGGCTCCCTTGGGCAGTTTCTTGGCCGGCAGTGGATGTCTTCATGACCTAACAGGCTGTCAAATGACCCAAAAATGTCTTAGGGATAAATTCCAGGTGGTAGCAATATCTGTAATAATTTCATCACTTTTACATAAAAAGAATCTATGGGTTACAGAAAAAAAAGACAGAATTAGCTAGTAAAATTATACCCCTGTATCTTCCTGACAACAAACTTCCTGCATCGTCAATGACCTTTTTATGCGACAGATTGTTGCTATTTCTTTCTTTTTTTTATGATGGCAGATGTCAAACTGCATCACAAATGATACTTTCAGGCTTCTGGCTCTGTTTATTATTTGGCGACGGAACATGAAATCAAACAACGTTCTTGTTTGATTTCATGTCTTCTTTCCCACGAGGCCGAATGTGGATTTTGTCGGTCTTAATAAAGATCACATTGGCTAAATGTGATTTACTATTATTCGTTAAGAGCTGATGCTGCGGCGGTTAGCACGGCTGCTTCCCAGCAAAAGGCCTCTTGGTTCAAAACCTGGGCTGTGGAGTTTGCGTGTTCTCTTGATGTCTGGGTGGGCTCCCTTTGACTTCCTCCTACCATCCAAAAAAATGCTTTAGAAGTGAATCGGTGTGTGTAAACTCCCTGTAGCTGCAGGGGCGGATCTAACGGGGATGGCATAGGGAGGCTGATGCCACTCCTGGAAGAAGATTTACCAACCGAACTGCCACCCCAGTTTAGGATCATCTCCAACTGTTCAGAAATTTACCCTTATACATCAATCCATATAAATTAGTAATATACAATGCCACCCCCCCCCCCCCCCCCCCCCCCCCCCCCCCCCCCCCCCCCCCCCCCCGAAGATTTCATGCCACTCTCTTGCGTGTCTCTATGTCTAAGCCCCTGTGAGGAAATGGTGAATTAAAATCTGTGTGCATTGAATAAAAAAATATTTAATATGGATCTGTGTTGTCAGGTGCTTTCTCTGTTTTATGAAAGAGGATTAGGGCTTAATTTCGTATTTTCACCCGCACCCAGAATTATGAATTAAGGGTCTGCCGTTAAACCTCTCTCAAGCTCTTAAATCCTGAGATTAAAGTCAGAATTCTGACTGAAAAAAAAGTTCAAATTCAAATCAAAATTTTGTAGAATTTAACTATCAAACTTTATTCTGATTCTTATGCAGAATAAAATGCTGGAGAATAGTCAACATTAAAAAAAAAAGAAAAATCAAAAGCCTGACGTTTTTCTCAGAATACTATCTTCTAAATAAAAAAAAAAACCCAAGTCATGTGACCCCAAACCTCATCTGTATTGTTTTGTTGAGATACCCAGAAGTAAGAAACTGATAGTCATCGTTTATGATGGCATGAAATATTGAAAAGTTATTAATAATGAAACGTTATTAGCATCCCTTTACCACACATCTCTGCGCTCTAAAACATAAAACACCACATTTAGTGAGTTTTGTCAACCGATCCCACAGAAGTAGGTCGAATAAACAGGAAAAATGATAAGCCAAGCCATTGTTTCTAAATACTTTGACGTAAATGTCTCAAACGTCTTAATTAAGTACTACATCATAGAGCTATAATACATTTAATAAACAAAGATATCTTTCTTTTACAGTGCCGTATAGAATTATTGGTGCTCTTAAGACAAATGAAAAAGAGATATACAAAATGTCTTTATTGTCAATATAACTCAAGTAACAAAAACAAAAGCAAAGAAATTTACATTCTGAACATAAAAGAAACGTTTTTCTCCAAAACATGTGTGCCACAATTATTGGCACCCTGCATTTAATATTTTGTTCAGGCCCCTTTTGCCAAAATAACAGCCCAGAGTCTCCTTCTGTAGTCTGTGAGGAGGTTTGAGAACATATGGACAAGATCTGAGACCATCTTCCGTACAGAAACTCTCCAACTCCTTCAGATTCTCAGGCCCGGGCTTTTGGATTCTCCTCTGTGGAAAAGACCTCAACCCCACCCATGTTCTGCCCCCACAGATGTTCTGTGGGGGTTAGGGCAGGTTACTGGGATGGCCATGGCAAAACCCTGTACTTGTTGATCTCTGAACCATTTTTGGGTTGGTTCTGAGCAGAGCTTCAGATCATTATCCTGCTGGAAGGTCCAACCATGGCCCACACTTTAAGTTTCCTGACAGAAGCTGCTAAGTTTCCATCCAATATCTGCATCCAAAGTCTGTGATGTATTTTAACAAGACGTCCAGTGTCTTTTAAAGAAAAACAATCCCAAAGCCTCGTAGATCCTTCACCACACTTCTCAGTGGGTATGAGGTGCTTTTCTCTGGCGCTTCCTTTCTTGCCACACCTCCAACATTCACCAGACCTCTATAATTGTCTAGCTGAAATCGCCGGAGAGTCTTCTGCCAGTGACATCATCCTCCTCACAGTGTGTGGGGTCAGTGTGCAGACTTGTGCTCTTCAGGTGGATTTTTAAAAAAAATCTCCAGTCTCTTTAAACATATAAATGATTGATCTAGGATTTCCTTGGGTTGCAATAATTCTGATAAACATTTCAGAGAAAAACATTTGTCTCATGTTAAAAATAAAATTGTGTTCTTGTTCAAAAAAATTTTTTTTTCCTACTTTAATGAAAAATTAAGATTTGATTAAATAATGCGAATTAAAGATAATTGGTTTAAAAATAAAGACAATTTTTGCATTTCCTTTCCCTCTTTTTTTCCCCTGACAATAATTCTCTAGACTTAGGGCAATGTACATTTGCGTGTACTAACCAAAATAAGAACTAAACACATGTATGTAATCCCAAAACCTTTTGTTATTATACATTAATGCAATTAAACTCCCTTGTTTTAATTGTTAAAGATATAACTATTTTCTGCTTTTATAATGCAAAGAACATCTATGTTTCACTTACTGAAAACAATTATGTTGCATGTATTAATCTTTAAATATGCAATTAGTGCAATGAGATTCTTTTTGTTTTACTGTCAAAAATACAATAATTTAGTTCGTTCAGCATAAAAAAGTCATGTAATACAATTAGCATCCAAGTTTAATTTCTGAGAGTGTGAAAATCAAACTTTTCTTTTAGTCAGCCTGTTTCCAGCTTTGTGACATTACCCAGAAAAACCAAGACCCCTAATATTTCTGTTTATCCCAAACATTTAGAGATTTAATGCAATTAAACTCTCTTGTTTTAATTGTCAAATACGCAGCTCTTCCTTTTTCTTAATGCAAACATCTATGTTTCATTTATAGAACATAATTATGTTGCATGTCATCTTCGATTTTTTTAAAACACAGTTATGTTGACTTAAATTAAATTGAGAGTACATAATTGTGTTTGGACATTTTTTTTTAAATATATAGAATTAGAATAAACATATTATATTTTGGATATATATTTTATTGCTCATATTTTCATTACTAATCCATTTTTGAACATTCAGCTCATGCAATGGAACTCAGGTTATAAATAGTTCATTTCAATCAAACACTTAATCCTATAGTTTATCACAAAAACTCGGAGGTACGGGATTTTCGGTGGAATTGCAATGATGTGGAAAAATGTAACGTGAATAGTAACTGTCTGTCAAACAAGTAGAAAGTACAATATATTCCACAGAGATGTAGTAGAGTAGAAGAATAAAGTAGAATTAAATGAAAGTAATAATCAAGTAAAGTATAATACTGGATTCATTGGTGCTCTTAAGGTCTGTCCTTAAGGAAATATACTTAGTTACTTTACACTGCACGGGTTAATGTCAGCATTTGGAGAAGTCCACTGCAGGTTTTTCATCTCTCAGGGAGAACGAGAGGGGTGGGGCCTCTCATGCCCGCTGGCAGCGTCCAGCTTCGGATGCAAACATCACCTCTTCGACGCTGCTTGTCTGAGTCGGAAGCAGTAACGACTTAACAAAGTGAATTAAAGACGCGCAGCTCGCAGGAGCCTCAGTGAAAAAACACCAATTCTGATACAATATGACAAATTGAAAGGCAGAGGGATTATTGTTTGTGTATAATGTATATAAGCTTGTTTTTCCTTTTTCTTTTTCTTTTTTTTAAAGGAGTTTTATTTATTCCAAAGGACAGTGTCCAGGAGCGACAGGGGCTTTTTTTTACCTTGGAAATGTAAGAATAGTGAAAGACTTGGAATCATGTGGTTTTAAGTGATGACAGAGAAGAAGGCTGCATGGGGGTATCCTGTAGGAGGAGTTCTTTGAGACCAAACATGAAACGGATTTTCCCCTTATAAAAAAGGAAATTGAGTCCGGACCGCTCAATGAGCAGGATATCTGAGGACTCTGATCTACAGGTTGGTTGATTATTTCATATTTTACTATTCAGATTCAACTATTTTTAGTGGGAGAGGTTGATTTGTTTAGAGTTAATGTTGTATTATTTTTTTTGCAAAAAATGCAGAAATGTGTCAAACAAATAGCTTAAATGTTTCAGCTTTTTGAAGTCAGTGTCCCATTTGAAGCCATCATCTTGCCTTTTTATATTTTCAAGATTAGATGCAATTTTCTATTTAAATCTTAATTTAATCAGGCGGAATACTCACACTCATACATACTAGAATATTTATTGTTACTATAATAAATAAACAACAAGCAACTTTCATACGCTAGGACTGATTCAGAGCAAGTATTTTAAACGAGTTGAGTGCAATTTAAAAATCACATCACCCAACAGTAACACTCCCCTGAATAATGGCTAACACTGTGAATTCATTTGGGCACATCTTATCGTGGCTGTTCTTTGCGGAGGCTGATATAAAACAATGATAATGGGATTGAGTTCGTGTACTGATATCTTCCCCCCCTCACTGGGATTACATTCATTTCCATCTATTTAACAAAATGGACAAAGTGACACAGCAGCGAGGGATGTGGAGAAATATCAGGAGAGACATCCAGCGCAAATCGTGGCATGCGCACCTACGATTGACAACTCCCAGTACATACCGGCAGATTTAATCGTTAAGGGCGGGACTTTCGCTGGCATCTCCATGTGCCACCGAGATGGTAGAGCGTCGCTGTTTGCTGCATTTATCACAAGAATATCGTGGCTCTAGATTAGTCTATAAAATTACAGAAGTATAACAAAAATAACAGAAAAATCCTCCAAAGACTTTACTTGACATACTTTAAATAACTACGTGCTCGTATTAACCAGAGGTCTGTGTTTGGTTAGTATGAGATCTGAGACAAAATCCCAATTTATTATATTGAGACATTATTACTGGCGCCCGAGACTTCAGTTGTTGGCGGGACTTCCACATGTCTTCAGATCTTAAAAGATTATGGGACTGATGTGCCACAGGTTGTTGTTGCTGTTTGCTTCAGTTATCACTTACATGCATTTGGAACCAGATCTAAAGTTTCGGACTGTAGAACTGATTTATTATAGGTTGAATTAGTTAACAGCTGCACAGACTAGAATATCAGTTTGGGGCGGGACTTCCTCTGGCATGTCTCCAGGTCTTACCTTAATGGCTCAGGGCAGCCACAGGTTATTGTTTGTTATAAATTGTTTGATAACTGTTTTCTGCAGTTATCACTGACATGTCGTGGCTCCAACATTGTATATTAGATCATATTAGTAGCTCGAAGCTTAATAGAATTCCAGTTAATACCCCAAACACGTCACTTATCATCCTCACCAGGAGCTGCCAACTCCTATAAATCCGGGGTCTTTCGGTGGTTGGGGAATTGTTTTTGCTTTCCCAGGAATTCCGATCCAATATTGTGCAGTGACCGCATAAATATACATATGATATGATGATTGAATATACAAATGAATGTGCGTGAGCAGGTAAAAGGTAAATAGAGGGGTGAATACAGCCATACCTATCTGTTACATCAATACATGGAATAATACCAACAGGATTAAACAGACAGGATTCAGCTGTTGTTTACTCCATTTAACGTTCTTGTTACTGTTCCTCAGATTTGAGAAAATAGTTTGTAGGTTGTTTGTTTTTCTGCCAACTAGCTCAGCACAGACATTTTTATAACCTTTTTTTCTTTTCAAAACAAAAAGAAAAAAATTCCACAGGGGACTCATCATCATCATCCTCAACCTCCCATCTGCAGTGTTCTTTGAGGGCATTCGTTTTCTCCTCTGTGTTCATCCCAAGAACTGCAGGAAGCCTCGCTTTCCCATCAATTTGGGATTTGCCACACCGTTCAGCTGTAAAATAGTATATTCCTGCAGATAAATGAAGTGTAGTCGCATATAATGTGGCTCCCAGATAATGTTTCAAACCTGCAGAACATTTTTTTTGTATGATTTGCATCGGAACAATCGCGATTTCTATCAGCAAATATAACTTAAACACTTTGGCATATAGTTGAATAGACACGTACTATTTGGGTACCATAGAGTCTTCAAAGGTACATTTCAAGATGTTATCACATTTATTTAAAACTTTTTTTGTAAAAAAAACACCACATTATACAGTAGCGATTACCATTTGTATAAAATTCAATTCTTCAATACAGCAGAAGGGAATAATCGTACCTTTGGGCTACGATCAGGTTACGATCAAAAATAGGAAAAACTGCATCATGTTTTATTTCTTTGGGTGCCTGAAAGACCAAATTAATCCTAAAAATGTGTTCATCTTACTTCTTTTAAAGCTTAAGTCCAATCAGTCGCAGTAGCAGGATATTAAACTGCAATATGAACAAACCTAAAAAAGATAGTGGATATAGGATATGAATACAGAAAAAAACAGTATTTTGAGATTTTTGGAAAAAAGGAAAGTGAACAATCTGTACGGAGAGAAAACTTCCTAAAAAGTCTGAATGAAATCCTAAAGGCATTGCTGGCATTCAAGCCGACTGTCAAATTTGCTACATCTACTTCTATGATGATATGCCCACACCTATAGGGTTCTTTCATAACAAGTTCTCTGAAAGTCCACAGTTCCCTTAAAGAGACGTTTGGCTGTTCCGCGAGATTTGATATGTGTGTAGTCTCAAAACTCTTCAGTGATCTTATATACGACTCTGGCCCTGCAACATGTCAGTGGTAACTGCCACAAACAGTGACAAGAACCACATGGCATCCGTAGGGACTTCATTTCCATCCGTAGGGATGCCACCAGAAGTCCCGCCCCCAACAATGGCATATGTATAAATCAAGAGGTGCCAATGGTAGGTGCCTATGCCCCCACTCAGCTAACCCCTACAGGCACAATGGAGGTGCTGGACTGGGGACAGAGGGGAGACTGCCTCTGATTTCCTTTCTCCCCGGAGAGCGGTGCAGTGCAAGCAGCTGTTATCCAGCATGGTGTGTGAACCATGAGACAAAGCTGAACTGTGCTCAACAGGGCTGTGCAAGATCAATCGCCTGACAGCTAGAGCTGAATGTTAAAGCCCCAGATATAAGAAAAAGAAAAAGAAACAAAGAGAGAGTCTGGGGGTGGTATAAGTGAAGCAAAGGGCCATGCACGCTTCTGTCTAGGTCTGAGGGCTGCACATTTGACCTCTCACTGACTGGAGGAAATGATTAGCGAGATGGTTGAGGCTTCTGTGGGTGCTGATGGTAGAACCATGTGTTTTTCCACCCATGTAGATTAAAAGGTGATGAATGTATGGCCGCATGCATGAACAATTTATGATGGTTTTTTAGTCTCAGTCACCACTACATTTCCACATTCTCTCTTTTCTCTTGCATCTTCTCTAACTAACCCTTTTTTTTTTATTTTTATGAATCAGTATAACTCTACGTTAATGGTTGCTAAGAATTCACGGATTATATCAACCACAATATTCTTGCTGCTTTGTGTGGTTCCTCACACGCAGCCAAATTTGAAGAGTGCAATGTGCTCACGCATAAGAATTGCCACTAATTTTTTTCCTTTTGAGTCCTTTTGGCAGTTTAAATATTATTTGATTTTGAGGTTAGAGTGAGGTCACGACTGTTATTCCCATGAGAGGAAAACTGACATAAGGTTTAGTGAATTCACTGTTAAACCTCTGGAGGATGTGCCTTTCTTATCCGTGCTTTGCCTGCTGACTTGTTGCCATTGAAAATGTCACGATTATGTCCTCCAATAAGATTTGTGCCAACGCTACACATGCTGAAGCACTTTCCTCTGCTCTTAAATTGGTTCGATCACAGAGACAAAGTTCATCGACAGGTTACATTTGCAACTCAGAGCTCAGAGTTGTGGCACCCTCTCAGGTTTTAGTGGGAGCTCCCTTTAAGCGCTTGAATAATTGATGGATCAAACTTAAGACTTTAAAAGTAGGCAATTCAATCCTCTGATTATCCGATTATCTGATTAGTGGGCCTAACTTTCATGTCACTGTCGGCGAGAAAAAGGCCCTCCATTAAATGGACGAGACAGAACTTCAAAAAACACCGTTGCAACAATTGCTTGTTTGTGATATGACCTGTTAAACTAAACGCTCTTACAGTACAGACAGAAAAAGCCTACAACAATCACTTTTCTCAGTAAGTTAACAGCCAGATCCTGTCTTTTATCTCCATGCTGTGTGAGAGTAGATATGGATGGGCTGAGGGGGGCTTTTGGCAGGTTGCACAGAGTCCTGGGAGCGCTGTGTTATGAAAGAGTCTCTGGCACATGTCTTGAGTTAGTGCAGGAAAGGTTGTGTTCTCAGTGATCCAGAGACTTTGCACGTCCCATTCCCTAATCATCACTCTCTCAAGAACCCAACAGGTGGTGCAGACTATTGGCTGCACCTCTCTCTTGGCTCATTCTTGTAAATACGACTTTAGTAAAGAGGTGTCAGTGACAGTGACAGTGTACGCCTTTAAATGTTCAGAGGCAGATTAGCTGACAGGGAAGAGAGTCTGAAGTCTTTCCCATTTAGGAGGGGATAAAAGCACCTCTCTTCTCTGTGAGGAAGAGAGGAAGTTATTAATGAGCAGGAGAAGAACCTACTTTACCCCGAAAGTAAGACTTTAGTTCGAAGAAAGGCTGCATTATTCTGTGCTTGTTTTTATTTTATTGACTGATGCTCCATCTAACCAGCAACAGGTAATATGACTTTAATACATTTTCAACAACGAAATAAATTCTGTTTGTTACATATTTTTGTGAATTGGAAATTAAAATAGAATACAGATGTGGTCTTTAATCTTTAATAAAGTGCATGTTATTTCTGGCATCAGTCGGGACTGCTACTCTGGATGCTCCGAATATTCGGGTCAGCCCAGCTAATAGGAATATCCTGGAATCTGGAAATGCCTCTTTTGATTTATTCTTCGACAAACAGCGTAGTGTTGCCTGCTGGAATGTTTAGATGCACCGAATGGCATTGTCCTTCGGGTGATTTAGAGCGCCTACCAGCTCAACAGCCTAATATGGTCCTACTTGTCTTTATTGAGCTGTGAGGGAGGACTTCATCGCTTAGGTCCTAGCATGTTCTGTGTGTCCTCTTCGCACCAGAGCTGTAAATACAGCCGCTGTATGACACTATCTAGCAAAGATCTCCACACCAAATATGACGAAGGCCTCCGGTCCTACTGTGTGTTCCGTTTCCATGAGAGAGTTTCCCAACTGTGTTTTCAAAGGATAAACCTGCTCACTTCATCTTTCATGTAAATGTTACTTAAATCGTGGCCCCAATGCGTTCTCTTCATTCTATGAGGTTAATCCTACACGACGAAAGAGAGAAGGTTCTGTCATGTATGAATGAATACAGGTAAATAATATAGATTTGGAATAGTAATTAGGTTGCACAGTGATATTATTTCATCACTCCTGGAATAATGTTTTAAGCATTAATAGTAAACTCTAAAAGCCATGTTAAGTTTCTTCATGAGATTTATCTGTAGAATAGGTTTAATGCTTACAGTAAGCTGCTGGTTATCTCAAAATAGGATAAGAAAATGGAAAGAACATGGAAAATGGCGGAAAAATCTATCTCAGCTCAGTCCGAAGACGACGACATTCACCTACCAGCCAATCTAAAATTAACCCTTTGGATCCATGCCGGCGTCATCCTTTAACTCTATGTGTTTGGGTTCAGCATGCAATGTTAAAGTCAATAATCAAAGGACCATGGAGGTGATGTGGTGCTGCAAAAAACAATTCTAAGTATTGTTATTATTTATTTTGGTTTTTAAAGGCGTAGGGTTTGGGTTAATGCCAAAATGACCTCATCTGTAGAGCAACCGCCTCTAATCAAGACATCTTTCATGCACAACCACACGTTTAACTGCAACTTTTTGTAATTATCTCACCTTTGATTCGAGGAGATAGAATTTTTCAATTTGTGAAAAGTACAGGTGAACTGTTACCGCCTGTTTCCTGTCATTATGCTAAGCTGATGGGATGCTGTTTGTAGCTTTCTGTATTTTGTAAAGGTACCAGAAAAACCAAAGCAAATGAACAGAATACCCATTGTTCAATTCACCATAAATCTCAGTGATCCTGAACCTGTTTCGTATCTGCCTCTTTTCACCGCTTCATTTTCCTAGGTAGAAGCGGTGTCGCACACTCTCAAGAACCTGCTTCCATCCAGCCCCTGATTTAGTGCCTCTTATTGAGCCCTATTAAATAAGACTCACGCTTGAGAGCTCCGACACCCACTGAGAGCAAACCCGCCTCAAGCAGAAGGTTCCCTGCTTCCCTAACAGCCCCCGCCGAGCTTCATGTGTTGACCCACCAGAATCTGGTTCTCTTCTCCATTCTCTCAACCTCCTCACAGTCCCTCACCTCCATCATTTCTAGATCCCTGCCCTGTCTGCTCCCTTTGCCAGAACCACAACCAGTGTCATGGCATGTTGTGCCTTGGGCTTGTTTGGACTTGCTACTGTGGCATCACCAAAGTCTTGCAGACACAGCAGACCCTAGACTGAAATACACAGAGACGGGGAAGAAGAGAGGGACAGACAGAGAAAGAGAGAGATCATCCTCCCCAGCAGCAGAGCGATTCTACTGTCCCACAGGGGAAGCCCCCCCCAACTGATCCATTGGGTTGCAGGGGGGGACCCTGCGTGGCCGCAAAGGCAACAAGGACTATGCAGTTGGGACTGGTGGTGCTGACAATGATCTTCCTCAGCTCCATGGGTCACAGCGATGTTCTCAAGCTCTCCAAGGCGAGACGGCAGAGACGGGGTGAGTCTCTCACAGCTTATTTTTATTTCTTCTTTCTTCCTCCTCGGTGCTGCTGGCTTTCATTTCTGTGGTCTGACTCACAGTTGTGGATGTGTCATGAACATTTAACTAGCAAAGATAACAGTTTGTTTATTTTCCCATCATTCTTATTTGTGTTCTCTATGTGGGTTATGTTCAGTTCAGTGTTTTCGTTGTTCCTCGCTCTTCTTTCTTCCTCCTTTCAAGATCGTGCCTCTCTCAGTTTATGTAAAGATTTTCAAAGCATTAGGGGTGTTTATAGAAATGATTTTGATGGATTACCCCTCAAAGCCATCTCTTTCTGTGCCTGAGTCCGTGGGCACACTATGGCACGAGTACCTGACAGCCCAAAGCTCTCGATCAGTCCGTGCTGCTGGTGTTGTTGCAAGCATTTTTATGACCTCACGCAACCGCAGAGATGGTGCTCAAGCAGACATGCAGCATGTCTCTGACCTCAGTCTCAGCTTTGGAATTATTCTGCCTTTACACACAAGGAGCTTTCAGCCGATGCCAGCCTCAATCCCAGCCTCCGTGAACCTGAATACATATAATACCGCTGTAACAGAGGCTGTCTTATTGAAATCATGAACATTTCAATCACAAGGCTCATAGAATGTTTTTACAGTAAACACCCACTGACTGTTTACATGCACAATGACCCCACTGTCACAGTACCACTGTGATGAGAACAGATGGATTTAGGTCACATATCCATACTCATCTCTAGCATCACAGTCTCAATGGAGGCTCTCTCTCTTCCTTATGTGGAAGCCATGTGTAGTTTTTACGCCTCTTATTGGCAGACTTTTACGTTTTTAATGCAATCACATTCTAGGTAGGATTTTTTTTCTATACTCCCTCCCGGAATGTAAAGAGCTCATTACGAAGATACTTCGTCATCTGTGCTTCTTCAGCCTGCATTGTGAGAGAAGGCATATTTAGAGCTGATACGGCTCAGAACTGTAAATCAACTCAGACATCTGGCTCTTTGTGGAGGATGAGGGAATTCATATCTGAGTCTGGTACAACAAGGAATTAAAATGGTAGTGTGTGTTTTTAGACTATGGTAGGAGTACACTTGTTATTTGTTACCTTATATGTTACAGTTTTCTTACGTATATGTACATATCTTTTCTGACTCACCTCGGTCGAGGCACTGCGGGATGTACGTAAACTGACTTTGACTGGCTCTGGTCGGCTTTCACCCCGTATAGTCTATGTCCGAAAAGAACATCTTTATAAGATCTCCAGCAACAGTTTGAAGCAAACAGTGAGTAAATGTTCCCACAAAGATGTTTGGCTTTGCCCCTTTTGAAGATTAAGCTGTTAGCATTAAAACTTTTCTGTTGGAGTGATGAAGTGCTTGAAGGTTTTTGGCAGTATCGATGGAGATGCTAGAAAAATATTAGAGTTAGCTGAAGATCCTCTCATCCACAGAAGGGTAACAGATGGTCCTTTAATCTCCTAATCAAAATTCATATCTGACGGTATTCCAGACTGCTCTGTTGTCTTCCTGAGCTTGACTGGTACTCTCTCTCTCTCTTTATGTCTCCATAGTTAGTACTGAGGGTCCACCATCTTGCCCCAAAGGCTGTGAGCGATGCTCCGAGTATAATGGCTGCATTAAATGTAAGCCGAAGCTCTTCATCTTCCTGGAACGCAACGACATCCGTCAGATAGGCGTGTGCCTCGCCTCCTGCCCCATGGGATACTTTGGCATGAGGAACCCAGAAGGCAACAACAGATGCAACCGTGAGTTTGGCTTTCTGTGGGCGGTGAGGGCACATTAGTTTTGCAGAAACACATCTGGAATCTTCCAAATAGATGAAGGCCTGAGTTAACAATCAAACCTGTAGAAGTGTAAACAATCTGTTTGTCTTTGGCTCATCTTCTCCTGTTTATGTACAATTTGGTTGTTGTTTTTTGTGGAGGAGCAAAAGTTATATCTTGCAAAAAAAGTTGTCTTGCGTATCTAATCTGTTTATTTCTGCACTGCTGCACCACATTGTGTGGTCCACAAAGGGAGTTACCTGAATCAGTTTTATTCTCTGTCTTACTTTAGATATGGTCCTTTATTATTAAAACCCGTATAAACACCATATAAGAAAAGAAAATAAGTATGTCTAATTTTGAGAACTAAAAACAGAAGACAATTGCAGACCAAGTCATGCGGCAGAAATGGCTTTCATGTAAAAAAAAAAGGATTTGAAGCCAGGTATAGTATGCTGGTCAGGTAGGGTATTGATAATTATAATAATAATTTATCCTTTAAAAGCTTTGTTTAGCCTTAAAAGCTACTAAAATAATCTTGAAATCAATCCAGAACACAACCAACCAATGAACGGAGGCGATAACAGGGTTGGTTTCCGTTAAAAAACGTTGATTCAGTGCCAGCGGAAGGAGATGAAGCAAATCTGATTTTTGGTGATCTTTCATCATAAGTCATAGTATTTGATGTATACTACATCATCATATGATGGACCTGGTCGCCTCTATGAACACATCAGGCCTAGTAGGTTTATCTACAACATAACATTTTCGTTTATATCGTCACCTCTCTCCGGTGAACCCTTCCATTGTTGTGGTGGAAAAAAAAAGAAAAAGTCCCTTAAACCCAGCAAGCATTAGCTGAACTGGAGGCAAAGTTAGTAGACTATATGTTGTTGTGTTAAAAAGCGACCACACTCAGCCACTCATTATTTACTCACAGCAAGCATTCACTGTACTTACCAAACTCATTTGGTTGTTTCTGGGAGAACTGGCCGTGAACATTTAGCTGAGCAGCGCCAACAACTCTGTTTTCCCTTATGTGAGGGTTTAGAGGAGGATTGCAAGAAAATCCCAACAAAAACATTGCTAATGCTTTATTGTTTGCCTGCATTTGTAAGAAAATGTCGGTATCTTTTTTTATTTGGCCCTCACGTGCGACTTTCGTGCCAAGCCAAACTCTGTATTTGTTCCGCTTTCACTTTAGCAGACATCATTATTCTAGTACTTCCTTCATTACAGGCTGTATAAAGTCACTGAATCAAATACATAAAAGTTGTTTTTCGAATTTAATTAGATGGAAATGACTATTTTTGTGATTTATTTTTTTATAAATTTTTACCTCAATAATTTAACTTAATTATTAGCTTCACTTATTCGAAAAATTACATCAAAATACATCAGAAAGACAGTTTGTAAACAATTCTACAAAACGGACACTCCAACTTATGAAAGAAAATCATAGAATGAAATCATTTGTATACGCAGGTTCCTGTTGTAATATAAGTTATACAGTCGTGTGTTTGATGCTTTCCCCGTCTGAATGACTGAGACTTTCTTTTATGTTTATGTATGTTAAGTTTTACATTTTGACATTAAATCAATCCACTTATAAACATTACTGATTAGTAGGAATGGGCTTGTATTTGAAAACAATCAAAAATTGACATTCATAAGCTGGTAGTCAAACTTTTTTTTAAATAATGTTCCCCTTTTGAATGATTTTTTTCAGCCATGATGAAACCATTTTAATAGAAAAAGGAAAACTTGTACAGCTCTATGCCACCTGTGTTTGATTTAGTAAACAACTAACTTACTAAATTTCAAATCTGTATAATTCGTCATTAAACTGTTGAGAGATGGAATAAGAATGAAACAGCATTTTTAGTTGTCGTTTAACTGAATTACTGACATACTTTTGTTGGTTCTGTTTACGCTTTCTCTTTCTCCGTGTTGCACGTTGAATTGTTTTCTGTTTCAATGGCAAATTGTTGATTTTATCTTAGAATAGGAAAACTTGTGGCTTTGTAGTCGTTGGTACTTTAATACGACAAAAACAATTGCATTTGAAAAAGGTATACTAATAAAGGGTTGCATAAATGATATCTTTCAACCTACATATTATTAGTTTATATAATAAAAATTTTCCCTAGTGTGCCAAAACCTTGTACAAAGACAATTTCATTCATGAAGTTATAGCTATAAGCTCAACTGATTTCTCTTCATATATGCTGATGCTGAGTATTATTCCTTAACACATTTAAAAAAAAAAAAAAAAGATATACGAACTACAAAGCACTGGCAAAATCGTTAAACGCTCAAAAGTCTGATTGGATCATTCCACAGGTAAAGAAGTAAATTGGAAACAGGTGATGGAATCGTGAATGAGAAGGAAACCCGAGTTTATTATTTCCCCTTAAATGTCGGCAATAACTCAAAATCTGTTTCGTGGATCATTTTCATGTGTTATACTCCCATAGAGCTTAATGCGAGGAAGTACCGGATTGATTTTGGGAAAGGTCAGTTGAATATTTTTGAAATTAGGGGGAGCTTTATCTCCAAATGTTTTGTGTAATAATTTATCAATTCTGTCTGATTTAGTCCAAATTTGTTGCATATGAATCAACTCAAGTAAATCATATTTTACTCTAATACTTCTTATTTTACTCCCTAGGGGGATTTTATTTTTTTATTTTTTATTTTTTTTAAAAACACTGTTTTGGACATAACTTCACATTTAATATGAGTTTAATTGGGCGACAGCATAGGCCTAGTATAAACATGTTGCAGGCTTCAAATTGAGAATGAGCAGATATGTATAAAAACAATTAAAGTTATCAGTCTGAATATTAGTGGCCTCAATTTTTTTTTTTTTTTTTTACTGCATTCAATTAGGTTCAAAAAGAATTTTTAAAAGAATTGAATTCTGTTTTTATCGACATCTTGCGTGATGTCGTGACCTTCCTGGATTTGGGGTTGTCATCTGTGCTAACTAGTGTTTTATGTCACATTAACGTAACACCAGTAATGGTTGTGAAATAATTAACAGTGTAACAGCGATTATTTTTGGTTGATGTTGATGAATAAGTGTTAATTAGATTTTGAGCTTTTTTTAAATTTAGCCCTGTGTGCTGCTGCATTGCTCCAGCGTCCTACTGTTTGCAGAGAACACTCAATGCCCTCACCAAATTCTTTGCAGAGCCTTTGTTAGTTTTATACTATCATCTGACTTTATGCATGTCATCCCAGGATGTCTTGTTAGTAACATTTGCCTCATGTTACGGGGCTGTAAGCATATCATGTTGTAAAGAAATTAGTGGTTTTCAGAGGCTTTAAACAATAATAGGGGAATGCGACGCAAGGACTTAAAGTTCCTGCTGTGGATTAAGTGTTGGATCACTTTTCTGTCCTTGGCATGGGTCCAGCTGCAGAGCAAGCGTTCTTAACGTTAGCACACATGGATCCAGCAGGTATAGATCCGGATAGATTTATGTAATAGAAGTGGTGAAAGAATTGATTTAGATTTGAGTCTTTTTCATGGAAGCGACCTATCCAAGTTTAAAGCGGAATGAACCTCTTTAAAATATCTGTTTATAATTACAATCAGGCACTGAGCAGCACAGGAGTCCTGCTCAGCTTTCACATTGAAGTGGACGTTATTAGCCTGCCTGAATAAACAACAGCGCAAGATTGTTATCATTTAAATCTAGGATGAAGCAAAGAGTAACCAGGGGCTAACGGTCTCCTGCCTAAAGTCTTCCTCACTGCCTTTCCAAAAGCACCACTTAACGACCAACAAAAACACACTAATGGAAACACTTGAGTTAACGACAGCTTCCCCCTTAATTCTAACAGTCATTGTGGTTTCTGGATAATGTTACATTCTGAGTCTAGACCACCTGATTAGCTCTGTCCTCTATGGACCTGGCCCATTACGCACAGAATCTGTAATTTTACATCACAGAGCTGCTGACACCTCAAAGAAACCCCTTAAAAAAAGATCACAGACGCAATAAAGCAAGTACAGCGTCGCTTCAAATACTGTTAATGAACTCCAGTGTTGCTGGCTTATGCCATGTGAACAGTGCCAATTGTTTTCTACGAAATGTACGAAATGAAGTAATTGATACGAACTAAGAATTGTTTAACTTTTTTTTTTGCCTGGATCCGACCGCTTTACATCCTGTCGTGTTTTTAAATATTCAAATAGCGATGACTGGAAAAGTTGAAGCTTTTAATGTGCCAATCCTGGCTGCACTAATTGCCACCCACCTTCCAAAAATAATAAGGCCCGTGGTTTGGTGTATGAACGTTTTTTGTAGAAAAGTGTTACTTCGTGTAAAAAGACTCCATGTTGTTCAGTAACAAATAAAACTCAGAAAAAATGACATCACCCCTGTCCTCTCAAGTGGCAACCATCTGCTCTCTTTGACCAAAAACACACTGGATTTTACATTAAAGGAGAAGAGAGTTGTTTTTCTGCTGGATAATTTCTATCATCATCATCATCATCATCATCATCATCATCATCATCAGACTCACTGTGACTGATCTGATCCTCTCATCTTTTTGTCTCTCCTGTGTCTTTCAGAATGTAAAATAGACAATTGTGAAGAGTGTTTCAATCGAAATTTTTGCACAAAATGTAAGGAGGGCTTGTATTCACACAGTGGTCGATGTTATGTCAGCTGCCCTCCAGACCAGCTCACAGCCAATGACACAATGGAGTGTATCGGTGAGTGACCTTTAACCTTAACCATTTACTTGTTTCCTTTCAGCCACTTAGTCTACTTTTGAGAACGGATGAATTACCATTCATGTTGCTGAAGCAGTTGACGTTTTTTTTTTCCATTTTATTTGAGTAGACAATTTAGCTGATCAGCCATAACATTAAGACCACCAGCTAAATATTATAATGTCCCCCTTATTGCTGCCAAAACAGCTCTGTGAAGCCCCGTGTGTTCTGACAGAGAGCTGGCGTTGTCTTTTCCAGCAATTTCTGTGAATGTATCGGAGACTCTCCACGGGTATCAGTGAGGCAAAGTAGCTCGGATCCTGTTGATTGCCCATTTTCCCTGGTTGCATTACATCAACTTAGAGGACAAGATGCTTGGTTGTCTGGTCTGAACCAAGCGCAAATAACTCTTTAGAAACATTTACGAGACCTGATGATTTTGACCCTTTTTATATTCTTTTTGATGTTATTGTTAAAAATAACATGGAAAAATACCCGGGAACTTGAACTGACATTTTTGCTTGAGTTGCTTTTGTCCTATTTTGACCCTGCTGATCCAAAGGACATGAGATTAGTGTGATGCTAAAGATGTGGCGAGTGCTGCTTGCATTTATTGTACAGCATTCTCCATCTGCCCCTCTCTGGTCAATAAAAGAAGAAAGAAATTTCCGAAAATAGCTTCCAGATTTGAGAATCACTTAAATTCATTCTTCTAGCCGCAAAAAACAGATAGGGAGGCTGCCAAGCAAATTAAATACTTTGAAGCAGTTTACCATTTACGCCCTACCTCAGTCTTTGTCATATTTTATCTACTTAGGTCAGCGCCTCGGAGAATGTGAACTGGGGGAGTGGAGCCAATGGAGTTCCTGCATGAAGAAGAACAAAACGTGTGGATTTAAGAAAGGATCGCAGTCTCGAGTTCGCGTGCCCATCGTTCCGGCCCACAGCCCAGACACCTCCCTGGCGTTTGTGCACACACAGACCTGCGCTCCACAGACGGAGAAAAGGAAGTGCGTCGTGACTAAGACCCCCTGTGTGAGAGGTAAACAAAAATACACCCACATACTGTTGAGGAAGTTTCTAATCATACCGTTCAAATAATAGTAGTTAGAATCCGACGACAGCACCCGAGATTACAGAGGCAATCAAGTGGGTGTGCTTCATGCCAAGCTTCCACTGGTTGACATGATGACTGATGCAACCATTACTCAACATCCGAAGGCTTGTATTCCCGCCAGCGTGTCTGTGACCCACAGCATGTTGATTGGGTCTGGTTTGGCCTGGCTCACCGAAGGACACAGAATCTCTCTTCTTAGCATATAAACAATAAACTCCATCCATGAGCAAAGGAAGGGCAGGCCTTACACTCTGCAAAGCTGGACAAGGATCAGAGTTAGAAACAAGCTATTTGTTCTGAAGACCATTGAAGCATATGGTTTACACTTCCATGACATGTTTGCTTGGGCTTTTATCATCAACACTGCAGCGTTGCTCTCCAGCAAGTTTAAAGTCATTCTTACCAGTCAATAGCCATTGTCAACTTTCTGAGAAGCTTATTAGTCACCTTTGGTCTCACTTGCACTAATAAATGTCGGATTTCTCTGATTTGTCTAGAGTTTATAGGATAAATATGGAAAAAAAACCCAATGAAGTTTAATTCTTGAAAAGGTTTTGCCCGTAGTAGTGAGGTATAGATCCAAATATGAACCAGCAGTGGTGCCGACATGAGGAAACGTACGAAACACAGAAATAAAACAGAGCTAATTTGAGTTACAGCAGACCTCAAAAGTATCATTGCCAATGAAAACCTCACAGTATAACAGTTTATTTAGCAAAATCTGCAATATTGCATTGCATGTACTGTTAAAAAGTATTGGATCCCTCTGTTTCATTTATTTTTGAGTGTATATTATTCTAAAACCTGAATAAACGGTGTGAAAAAGTATTCCCCCCCCCCTGAATATTTATAGCTACTTGTGCCGCTTTCGCAGCAGCAACTGCAACCGTATGTTTCTGAACAATCTTTGCAGAACTACTGTAGTGCATCTTGGAACGTTTGTGGGCATGAACTGTTCCTATCTCAATGGGGTCGCTCCAAATCTTGGATTTAATTACTCTTAATGGACTTTTTTAATGGTCTTGCATCATGACCAAACTGGACCTGAGCTTTGGCTCGCGGACTCATGATGACCTGACATTGTTTTTCAGTATGTAGTAGAGAGCAGAATTCACGTTTCCCTCAATTTTGACAATTCATCTTGGCCCTGAAGAAGTAAAGACATTTCTGTTTTTGTCCAGTGTTTTTAATACAGTGGATTTTTGAACTCTGACCTTTTTTTATTAAGGTGGGACAGGTCTGCAGTTTCATGAATATTTTCTTTGGATGGTTTCTGATTTCCCAACAAAGCCTCTTGGAGGTTCCAGCTATTTCTGGGCAGATTCACTATTGCACTAAGTCTCCTCCGTTTGTAGATAATGTGTCTCACTGTGGATCTGTGGAATCCCAGAGCCGCCTTATAAACAGCTTTGGGAGCCTTCCCAGAGTGATGCTTTTCAACCACCTTATTCTTCTTCTCTTCTGGAATTTCTACTGAATTTGGCAAAGTGTGCTACTGCTGAACCCGATGACTTCCTGCAATGGAAAATAGTCCATTAAATGAATATTTGATCCAACAGAGATGGTATATTAATCAGGCGTGTGTGTGTCTAATTCAGCTGCAACCAGTTATTAAAGCAGTTTGGTACTTATTTACATTTAAAGGGCCAGAGGGCAAATACTTTTTTACACAGTCCTGGTTAGTATTAGATAATGATTTTGGTTCTTATCCTTTAAAAGTTGTATTTTGTGGTTTACTCAATTTGCCTTTGTTTTTAATATACGAGAGCACAAAAATAAGGAATGAACGGGGAGGGGGTCAATACTTTTTCAGCGCTCTTTATACTCAGTACAGGCACTTGGGAAGCTCTAATGGAGCAGAATGGAAAGCCTTTATTGGAGAGTGGGACGCTTGGGGTATTTCAGGCCGCGGAAATATTCCGTAACAATATATACATTGTTGAAACATCTAACGGATCATATGCTTGGATTTATTCGCATAAACAAGAGAAAAGCTTGTTTACTCCATCACTAACCACTACAAAGGAGCGGGACAGGGACAGACAGGGACAGTATCTTTGGAGAAATTAAGGCAAATTTACACCACAGTTAGACTTGGGATCTAACCCTACTTTCTAGGTTCCCATATCTATATCCCCGAATAGTTGGGGTTATTATGGAATCGTAAGGGGGGGGGGCTTTATCCACTGATTTTTTCCGGTTGTAATATCTCAACTGTTGGACCGATTTAGTCCAAATTCAATGCATAAGAATTAACTTGAGGAGATCCATCCATCATATTTTAGTCTCATTGTTCATATTTTACAGGTAAATTTTATTTCTACAAAAAAAACACCACTGTTTTTCCAACACAACTTCCTAACCATTTGTCAGATTTAGCCAAAATCTGATGCATGTGAATCGACTCGAGGAGATTTATCGCGTGCACGATCTAATATATCTCATATGGGAGATCTATCTCACACACATATCTCATATCTCACAAGGGGGATGTTGTTCTGTTTTGTTTTTGCGACATAGCTTCACATTTCATTCGACATTCTTACAGAAAGGAACTGATGAATCACAGAAGACTTCGTGGTTTGTCATTGAGGACAGTTTAAGTTCAGCACTCTTGTGAGAAAACAGGAAACATACTGTACACACAAGATATAACGCATAGGAATAAATGTTCTGTGAGGTAATTGTGGGGTGATGGTTCAATGATCAGTGGACTGGTTCATGTGGCTAAGCTCACGCTGTACAAAGAGTGCGGCTGTCAGTGCATCTGTGGGAGTCGTCTGGCAGAGGGGCTGTGTGAAACACCGGGGGTAGACGTTGTATATCATTAGTGATTTATTGGTCCGCACTTCGCACGCTTTGTGTTGATTTGGCTACATGTTCTTTCTTCTCCTTTCTCTGAAACTCAATAAAAGAGTCTCAAATCAAAACAGAAAATGTTGGTTACTGCATTTTTTAGGCAAAGTTGTTTAGTTTGGATGGAGAGGAGGAACAATCAAAGCTGCCATAAACTGATGAAGCCCCCCCCCCCTCTTCTCTCTCTCTTGGCCGCATTACTCATTTTTTGGTAAGGAGTAATTAAGTCCTTTTACAGTAAGCACATCGACTCAGATGCTGCAGAGCTTTTGATTGAGGACCCTTAACGTCTCAGGTTTCTCTCTCATTCATCGCGCCGGACTGATGTATAAACAATTTATTACTGCACAATATTAGGTGTTGGTTGAATGCTGGTAGTAAAAGTCAAGTCAAAACACAGAAAGGGTGAAAACCCTCTCTGTACATTTTTATGTATACATTTTTATGTATTTCTAAATACATAAAAATGTATTTAGAAAGATTTGCCAGCTCACAAAATGACGTCAGCAGTTTTGCCAGGAATGAGTAAAGTTTTTTTAATCACTTTATAACTATATGATGATTTTCACTGAAGTTTGAGAATTACTGTTCCATTAGATGGGATTAAAAAGTTGTTGTATTATTTTGCGTTATAACTGTTTTTTTGGCAGGGAAATAAATAAGGACCAACAGCTATTATCCCATAGCTACAGAACAACATGGCACGCCGTAAGCCCTACTCTTGCCAACTGTTTAGTGAACACTGTCCAACCCTTGTCATGTCTTCATACTTTTTCCAGGATTCACTGAGACTCCCAAAGCACAGGATCATAACAAACATCCTCCATCTTAACTGCCCCCCCTCACATATACAAAACCGAATAACCCTGCTGCTGTATGACACAAGAAACAACATCTATCTAACAGCTCCTCATGTCCTTTCAGGCCATTATTTGGCCCTAGACAGTGTTTAACTCATTATGCCAGAAGTGATTTGAAAATGATTTATGTGACATAAACTCGTGTCACTTGACTGTCCTGAATGTTTGTACGGTTTCAGCAAAGGTTACATTTCTAAAAATCAGCCGCAGAGTTAATCTCTCTCTTCTCCTGCGTTAGCCTCACGGTGATGTGTGTTTGTAGAAAGAGAGATCAGGGCAGTCCCAGCAAAATATCCAATGGTGTCAGGGGCTCTAAGGATTACTTTGACGATGAGTACATGCTGATGTTTAACAGGTATAACATTTAATAGAACCAACATTATGACCTGGTGGGGCGAGCTTACAGTAAGAATTGGACACAAGTACAGTTGAGACTGACGGAGATATCGTTAATTTTCACGTCATTTGTCAAGCACTTGCCGAATTAGAGCTGTGACCTGGTGGCAAAGTTGAGTTATCACTAAAGTTGTTGTAATTTATCCTGAGGGGAATTATTTATATATATTATTGAAGATTTTTCCGTCTTGTCCAATGTGGTATTGCAAGTTTTTTATTATTAGTTCTCACCTTCACTTTCACTTTTGGCACATTGGTAACAGCTTTAGATCACTGAACACTTCAGGATGTAATAACACAGTTATAAGCTCTTTATTATAACCCCGGGAAATGAGTTATCCGCTTCCTGAGTTTAGGGCGGATGAAACCGCCGACCTTCGCATTAGGGGGGACTGCTCTTCCTCCTGAGCTACAGGCGAGCTACACCCAACACCAGAACAGTGTAATGTAATCCAATACAGTAATAGTAGTCTGTAAAATCTGCCTTTACAAAGATATTCCACCTTAACTGATGCTGTCAGAGAGTAGAATTTGTAACAGAGATGGTTTATTAAACTGCAGTACATAATAGTTTTGAGTTCATGAATGAGTGTGTGTGCTTCTATACTTCTGAACCGGGTAACTCCTGTTTCTCCTCTTCTATAAACTACACAAATGAAAATACCGGATCCAACCAACGTCATTCATCATCCACTCGCCTTCATCAGATCCCAAGTTATTCATTGTGTTTAGACCAATCAAGGCAATTCCACATATAACATTCAACGATGACAGACGTCTAACAAGAGTTTATTCGATAAATATTGCAAATTAATCATATTTTCCACCAACTCTCATTTCAGAGAGGAAGAATGAAGAAGGTCGACAACAAGATGGCAAAAAAAGGAGAGACAGGGAGAGAGCGCGGGGACGAGGACAAGACAGCAGAGACGGAGCAGGAGGAGGGAAGAGAAGACGAGGCCAGAGCAGGAGCACCACTGCTCCCAGTTTCACAACCAGCTCCTTCTCCTAAACACTATTGATTGCTGGAGGGGGCCGAGAGAAAAGTAGAGATAACGCCTCAGCCAGCAGCACCAGTTCAGAGACACGGATCAGAGCCATGAAGGAACGGATAAATGCTGCTATGCATGTGGAAAATGCAAAGAGAACTGGAGGACTGCTGCAACGCAAAGGGCTTCCCAGAGCTTTTTTGAATAGGTGAACATATCTGGAAGATCCTGGTGTCTCACTGATTCTTGGACTTTCTCACTGATTTTCATTCCACTCTGATGATCACTGTTGAACTGCAAAGCCACACCTAAGGCTGTGGTTGGACATGGATTGCGTCATCAATCATCCTTTTGACTTTTTTTTTTTTAAAGAGGAACAGATTCTTGCAGCGTTCTAGCTGGGATCTGATTATGGTGGTCTCTTCAGCCTCCCTCCGTCTATGGCGTATTTCCTTCCAGTCCAGTCTTAATCACAATTACTTCTCGTTTGTGAAAGGTCACAGATCTACACAGCCACCGCGCCCGATGTCAAGACGACGAATATGTATAATGTCTTTGTTTTCCTTGTTGTGAGATGAAACAAAAAGAGAGGCACTGGAAATCATTTGCAGATGTTGGATATAGAAGGTCCCGTATTAAATAGACGGAGTAGAGAGGAACTGCTGGGAGCCCGGCTCCCCCTTCTGCCATGTCCTGAATCAAACGTCTGTCATTTGACACCGTTGCTGTTTGTGTCAAATTAAAGTTGCTGTCGGTAATTCTGCAAAGACATTGAGTTTTGAAGACAGAAATATCTGCATGTGTACAAGGTTGCATGTAGGTACCTTTTGCATATGTAAACTTGTGTGTGTGCTGGTGTTTGTCTTCACACACAGTCTGTGTACTTTCCATGTATTTCTGCACGGAGCCGTTTCGCCATCAAGCTTCTATTTTGTGCAAATATCACTCTCATAGACTGGTTAGAAGAACAAATATAAAGGAAATATAAATGCACAATGATATATCAATTATGTAATGTATGATGTAATAAATCAAATCATGGGTGGCTCAGTGACCACGTCTGCTTACAACAGGGTCTCAAAGATTGTGCACAACTATAATTTGTCCTACTATTCCGAACAATCACAGGCTTTTATGCATATTCCAAAAGCTGGCTTCCTGAAATTGCAGAGAAAAGTTTTCCATGGGGAACATTTACGCATTGTATTATTAATTCATAATATGGATTGTGATCGTGACTATGTCAAACCGTGTTTATCTTCAAACATAAGAAGTATCATCATGTATGGCTGACTCTGTGAACGCCTGAATAAAGTTCAGATGAAGCTGATGAAACTTGTCGTACGCTGATTTTCTAGTTCGTTAGTTTGATTTCATTTTGACCGATCCTTGTGATATTGTGTTACATATTTGCGGAAAGGAATTTCAAATTCAAGGAATTGGAGCCAGATGACGATCGCAGAGCAAGAGTCTGTTGCAATTTCATCATTTAGTGAACAAATACAAATTATGAAAAACTTACACAAGAGAGTGGAAGGCGAAGGTAGAATAAACAGACGCCAGAACGGTCCAATCCAAAGTTGAGAGAGCAAAAACAGATATTCGGAAACAAAGGCAAGAGTCAGGAAAATCAGCACAAGGACTCCAACATAACACGCAGTTTAAAAAAAAAGAGCTCAGGAGGTCAGGCATGAAAACGCAATGATGGGTAGCTCTGGAGGACAGCCTGGAGTCTGAGCACACAGGTGAGACAGGCAGTGAAGGTGCGACTGGAAATCTAAGGTGTGGACTGGCGGCAGGGCAGCAGGACTGGGAGTTGGTGACACAGTGGAACAAATAGTGGAACTAAATAAGCATGAGGTTGACGAATCCAACAGGAGACTTCTTACGGGCCAGCATGAGAGGATGTCTGCAGAATGGCTACTGTAGTTAGATGGACCGCTAGAACCGGTGTCTGCTGTACCTCACGTTGAATGGAGAGGAACAGGAGAAGTCTGGATCGCAGGCTCAGCCCGCACAAGCTGGAGATCAGGTTGGCATGGTCGACAGGAGTTCAGAGAGTTCCAGCTGGGCTTTGGGAATGGTACCGACAATCGTTGACAGGTCGCTGACAGGCAGCCAATGGGCAGAGGTCAGTCGGACCACCAGCTGTGACCGGTTACGACCAGTAGTCCTGAACAGGGGTTTGTCTTTGACACTGGGCTGGAGGAGGTGGAGGCTGTTGCGTCTGTGGCGCGGCCTGTGGCTTGGACAAATGGCGAACTGTGAACAAAGCTAGGGAGCGGCGGGTAATAGAGTATTCAGGGTCTTCTTCCCACACAACAAAGAGCTTTTTTTTTTTCAAACACTTGTTCTTTATTTGAGTTTAAATCTGCCCAGTTTTTTACAGAGAACCAGAATTGAGGAAATGGTTGCGGTTTGATCATTTCCATGAATTTATACAAATAACGAAACGCCTTAAGAATTTAGTGACGTGCAAGAGAGTGAGAAAAAAAAAGAGAGCTGTTAGAAAACCGCGCAAAAAATAATTGGAAATAATAAAAGAAAGTCCACAAATTAAAGACAAAAAAATTTGGGAAAGAAGTCAAAAGTTTCCAACTGAACTGTGACCATAACAAAACATTGTAACTTTATAATTGGAATCTGCACAACCCACAAGTTTGGATTACTCGTCATTTTCAGCGGTTTTTAACTCCATATAAATTTGTTTAATTCATCTAAATAAACTTGTTTACAGACTGTCAAATTATCTGACCACATTTGCTTTTATTTACTCAGGCAGAAATGACTAACCTCCCGAGCTTATTAACATAAACAATAGGAAAAAAAACGCTAAATCTTTCATTTAAGCCCACAGTTAATCAGAATTATTATGAATCAGCAATTTTCTTACAGGAGAAAAAAAACATGAAACAGAATCATCCATTCATTTTAAGCAAAACCCACGGATACGTTCAATTCTGAAAAACACTTAAATTTACTGGGCCTTCGGAATTTTATCAGGAATGAAGAAGAAAAAGAGAAAAATCAGGCGGTGGAGCAAAGTCACCTCCAGTCCTCACTAGTGAGGCGACGGCCTTCCTTGGACTCCAGGATGCCATTTTGGGAGGTGATGGTCATCCAGTCATCACCAGCTAAACGCTGGCGCCTGGGAAGGGGTCGAGACAGAAATAAAAACTAATGGTGTGTCATAGCCAGAAAGGAGGCAGTATACCATGCCTTGGCTCTGCTACAAAACAGCCGTTTCTCATTACACAAGGGAGGGCAGGGGGAATGGCCGTAAATTACAGATCCATCGCTCTTCCTGGTCATAACTTCTTACCCTGGCTCCATTGGACGGAGCTCTGTCTCACACCCCGCTCCGTCTTTTTCACTTTCTTGTTTCTGACTTAGAATTCAATGTCTGTATGGAAGTTTATGGGCACCCTTGATTTGCCAAGATCCATAACAATGGATGATTAACTGGCTTTTTGGCCGTGAAGGTACAAAGCATCACATGGATAAAGAACAGCAGGTCCATGTTTGCTGGAGATAAATCCCTGATTCAAATGTAAGACCAAGCCTGAGATATCCTTCTCAGATTGACGGATTCATCTTTAATTATTCTAAAATGACCTGACTGTCCTATAATGATGGCTCAAGTGCGAAAATGTGAAGGTAATGTGGAGTGGAACCAAAAACTGACTTTATAATTGTGTTAATATTATTTATTATTATTTAAAAACATTTCAAATAATTTTCATTGTTATTCATCTAAATTTACTTTTATTTAAAAAAAAAAAAGTTTTTTATTCATTCTACTCTTTTAAAATTTAACCATCTATTTATAAGCATTTTCAATTTGTGCAATTTGTCACCTAGGTGAGATTATTTTATCATCAGTAGTATTAGTATTCTTATTTTCATTAATCTTAAATTTAAATTTAATCGTCTAAATTCCACTAACTTTTCTCTGCCTGCATTAGTCTCCTAATGCGTCTTAGTATTTTTCCTTTAAATCTCTACTTCTTCATTTAACTTTTTTGTTTGTCAATCGCATGTAAAGCACATTGAATAACATTTGATTTGTTTTGAAAGTAATGTATAAATAAAGTTTGATGGATTGATTGCCTGCAGTGCAAAGGGCTAATACAATCCCACTTAATTATCACAGCGATTATTCAGGTTATAATTGATTATACGGTCATTCAACGCCATTGACCTGTTTTGTATTACAGCAGAGAATTAGTTAAATCTTGGTAAATAATCCCACAAGATATTAATAGAAAAATAAAAATACGTTAGCAGGGCCTGAAATTCTAAATCTGGTTTTTATTCATTATTTCTGTGATCAGTCTCAAAGTAAAAACATTCAGTTTGTCAATTCTATAATTGTTCATGACTTCGGTGACATAATTCTGGTTCAGAAATCTCCTCAAGAACTTTTGAAGAAAATGGGATACAGGTGGAGTCACAGCAGCATCTACTGGCCTCTTCCACTCAGTATAGTTAGTAAAGTTGAAAGTTTGACGTCTCTGGTATCCTGTTGATCCGTGATGAGTTCCACCACAAATGCTCCACAGCTGTGTCATCGCTATATGGCCGAAGATCTGAGAGGCAGAATCTGGAAGTCTACAAAGAGAAAAAGATCCTCTTGGATTAAAACCTGTTCCACAGGATTATGCATGAACCATGTCAGCCTGGCATGTATTTGATCTAATAATCGTAATAGCAGAACTATTTCATATTTTTGGGGAAGCCAACACTTTGTAGGAAAAGACCAACAAAAGCTGATGGGAGCTGAAAGGCATAAGTTGCTCGAATTTGAAATAAATGAAGCGTGATGGTGGTGAAAAGAGTGCAAAACTGGCAAACATGCTCTCAATGTTTACCCTCAATTCCAGACATGTTTTTTTTCCTCTTTTCTTTTCTTTTCTCTTCTCTTCTCTTCTCTATTCTTTTCTCTACTTTTGGCAGAATAAAGCGAGAAACAGTGGGGATTTCAAGGAATAAACAATGATGCAACACGTAATTACCTTATAATAAGCAGTTGAGCACCTGGGATGTAGCTTGTTTAGATCAAACCAGAGGTGTCTGAGAAAGGGGCCAGAAATTCCTGATGCAGGACAAACCAGGTTGAAAAAAGATGCTTGAAGCATCAGTAGACATGGCACTTGATATTCAGCGCCACCCTTTGGAATCAGGCGGTACTGCATGGGTGGAAACCTGGAACAATTTGAGGTGGCATGTCTAATTAGGGTAAGAGTAAAAGAAAAGAAATAAGTGCTGTGAATGCTTGGCCGTTTCTGAAATGGTCAGACAATTTTACATAATTATTCTAAATAGCTGAGGTCTCTGCTGCAAAATAGTTTTAACTAATCATTTCCACAATAATGAGAGTATTTTTATTGTATAATATATTTATATACACTACTGATGTAAAATTAGGCTTTGAAAACGATAGAATCAAGTAAAATAGCAGAATAAAAATAATGTGATAATAAGAGAGAACGAACAAGAATAATGTCTAAAACATGGAATTTAAGTTTGTTTGTTTCTTAAATCTATTACATTTCTTTTCATGTAAAGTAAGTAATCTGTAGTTTTCCTGTCTTGTCATGAACAGCTAATGTGAAAAAAGAAATCTGATTATTTTTAATTAATGCAGAAATATACGTAGACCCTGATTTTTATTACATTATTATTATTATTAAATTTAAGTTTAGGGAACTTCAACATAAGCTTAATGAACTCATGGATGTTTGTTAATTCATGCAAATTACATGCATGAATAAAGTTAATACATTTCAAATTAGTTATTTCCTGTATCAAATCACATCTAAATATTTCATTTTGACATGAAAAAAAAAAATTGAACATGCAACTTGTAATTGAATGGATTAATTCCAATACGTTGGGTCTAATTATTTTTTCATGGGTGTACATTCTACTGTATTTTACGAATATCTGGGAAAAAGGAACATCAGAATTATGTTTTAAATCAAGATTTTAGATGTAGAGAAAACAGTAGCAGGACTAAATAACATTTTCCATTCATTTATTTTATGTTTTTCCGCGAACATAATGCAGATTTATGGAGGGTTTATGGTTGCAGACAATTGCAAAGACAGAAACAACCACAAGAGGGAGCCAAATTCACATAAAAGAATCCGCACTCTTCAAACTAGATTTGATCCAAATGTAAAGTGCATTATAAATTAAATGTATTATTATTATTATTATTATTGAACTTGAAACTTGTAACTGAATGGATTAATTCCAATACGTTGGGTATAATTATTTTTTCACGGGTGTACATTCTACTGTATTTAACGAATATCTGGGAAAAAGGTACATCAGCATTATGTTTTAAATCAAGGTTTTAGATGTAGAGAAAACAGTAGCAGGACTAAATAACATTTTCCATTCATTTATTTTATGTTTTTCCGCGAACATAATGCAGATTTATGGAGGGTTTATGGTTGCAGACAATTGCAAAGACAGAAACAACCACAAGAGGGAGCCAAATTCACATAAAAGAATCCGCACTCTTCAAACTAGCCACTGACTGTACTTACAGATACATGGAAAGACAGGCCTTACCTCTCTTCATGCTATTTTTGCTGGGTTGTTCACGAGTTCACTTAAGGATCAACCACAATTTGGCGACCCAAACAATAATCTGTTGTTTTTTCCAGAAAATTGTCAGAATATTTTTTTGTTTTCTTTGACATAGATCGCCACAAAAGAGCAAAACAATGAAGAATTGGATAGAAATGAATTCAACCGCAGCATCTGTTGCAGTGTATCATTGACTTGACCCGCATTTTATGATTAATCTATGTTTGTATGTTACAGGGAGGGACATTTTTCTTTTTTTCCATGCGTCAGCCACAGAAAGTTACTTTTACAATTTCAAACTCTACCGGTGTTCTTCCTGAACTTCTGTTAGTCAATGTCTGACTCTAATTTCCTTCCCTGATTATCACTTTGTACGACGGCTTTATTGTTTCTGTGGCATTTTATGGCAAGAACAACTTCCGGGGAAAAAAATACTAGAGAAATCTTGATGTTGGAGAAAATTTGGAAGATGATGCAGATCAAATGTAATTATTTAAATCCACATATTGACAGCAATGTCAATAAATGAACATGCATTTTCTATCATTTCTTAAAAATAAAGAGAGAAAGAGAGAAATCAGATCATGCCTTTCCAAATAGAAAGGAGAGTTACTCTCTCTTTTTTTTTTATACCTTAGCTTAATCTTACTGATGATTTGAATCTTAACATCAATCAAGGTTAAAACTCTCCTATAACTTTTCACTCTGCAAACATCTTATCTCTAAGTAACTGTTCTAACAGAGCTGCCCAGTTTTATAAAATGGCAATAAAACCTCATTTTATTTTTGTTTTCAAAAGCATGTATGCTCACAAAATTGTTTAATTCAACTTTTACCTCTGATACACCTGTGATTATTTCATGCAGATTCAAACATATCCTCCAGTAGAAATAGTTTAATCTAGAATATTTTAATTCTACTGATGCAGAAATTTAATCAGGGTGTTTTTAATTTCCCAACAACAGCTTTGGTTGATGTTCACAGTTGGCTGGTTGCTGTTTACTCTCCAAACAATCACTTTTGTAAAATCACTCAACTATGATCGTTTGGCTGTTTGTCTGTTCTTGAACTTTTTCTATCCTCCTGTTTGCAGTTGAAATCCTCCCGTCTTAAATGTTCAAAATCTTCACCTATGTACATACATTCAACTTTGGGTAGGTAAATAGGAAAAAAAAGGACCAAATGTGTGTTGTTGGCTTTTTTCGGTCACCTTTTGAATATTGCCCTGTTTTATAATCATCATCGCTGGCTCCCTCAGAATTTTCCAGATGCGCAACACGTAAACAAAAACATTCTTTTGCTTTTAAACAAAACAAAAATAGCATTGGAAAAAAAAGAAAAGAAAAAAGAATCTGAGATGAGATAATAATCGACTGAGATAAACGACTTCCCTCTTCCAGAGCAATGAATGTTCTGCTGCATGTACATTTAAATAATTATATTTTATGGTTTTTCACCAGAGCCATTACTGAGGGCAAAGCTGGAAACCCCAGTCAGACAACAGATGTGACTTACGCACACATACACATATCTATCTATATATGTAGATAAATATCTATTTCTAGTCTGAACTGTTCAATAAGAATCAAACTCCAACGTTTTACACCATAGAATGTGTGACATGTGGAGTGCCGTCCCAGGGAAAAGGCTTTTTTTGCGCTCACAGCTTTGACTCCACACTGATGACAATAAGCTGTTTTATTTTAACGCATGACTATGATTTGTTTCCATCACACCCCTTCTGTACTATTAAACAGTCCACTCAGATGCCATCCGGATATGCGGCTGTCGTCTGTTATCTCCAGTAAAAGGAAGGATTCAACCGGAGGTTGGCTCAAAAGAGACGGATGCATCCAACCCCGAACTTCAGAAAAACAAGGCCTTGTTTTCCTGCTAAGAGTGCTCATTACAAGACAGTATGTGAGCTTCCCGCAAGCAAGCGCAACTCGTTGACCTCAGATGGGAGTGAATGGAGAGGATGAGAGCTCGGGCCAAGCCACAGAGACAGACTCCGAAGCTCGCCAACAAGCACCAGCCCCGTGAGTGTCAGCTTGGGACACAGATGCATGTTGTTTCTTTCTTTCTCCATCCACAGACGTGGGTCTTTGTGCACAGAGGGCCGCGCTTCAGTTCTGTCCCTGTTGTGGTACTGGGCTTCAGGAACACGACAAATTCAGAACAAATTGATACAATCAGCGGATGATGAGTATCTCTTGTGTACCCGCTGTTCATAGGGAATACCCAACTAATGGAACCGTGCAGGCAGGACTTTCTCTGGAAAAAGTAGCGCTCAGTTAAAGGTCCGGTGTGTAAAATGCGGCCAGGGGGAGGCGCTGAGATCTGTCTCCCTCCCCTTCTCTGCTGGCGTCTGGCGGCCGAGCCGAGTTGAATCCTCCGGGCTGTCGGAGGAGGAGGCGGCCTCCTTCCCTGTGCGGCTGCTGTGAAGGAGGCCGTTGGTTCAGAGCCTGCCAGGGGATAAAACCTCTAAAAGTAGAATTGTGGCGTAGAATGTAGAAGGCCACTGCTTTTTCTTGTTGTAAATAATAATTCTGTTCCTCAGTGGGATTTGTCAAAACACAGTAAGGACTTAAATCTGTACCAACATGGCGGCCTCCATAAGGACCCGCTCTCCAGAGATTAAATAAAACAACAACAACAACTTTCGGCTGAAAGTACACACCAAAAAATATAGTTGTGAGGATCAGAATTCAATTCTATTTATTCAATAGATACCCCTAAATACCCCCTAAATGTTACAATCTGGACCTTTAAGGCAGAAAGAAAGCAAACCAGAAGATTATGATGTCACTACGGTGGGTGGAATATACATATATATATATATAAATAGAGAGAGAGAGAGAGAGAGAGAGAGAGAGAGAGAGAGAGAGAGAGGGAACGTATCAAATTAACTCTTTATCAAATGGATTCTATCTTATATCAATGAAAACATATTTTGTTGTTTTTCTAAATAGTAAAAATACTGAAGCTTCAAAATAATATTGAAAAAAACAAAACCTAACTGGTCTACCATTACATTTTAGATCATTTTGTATACTGACCTCTGAGTATTTCATCTATTCAATAGTCATTCAACTAGGTTATCAAATGGAAAAGTATTTTCCTGTTGAGTAAACCTGCAACCTGGCAGGATGTCAATCTCCGGTTCTGCCTCTGCCTCAGCCCATTCTCCAGCTCGTCCCCCGGCCCACGTGACGTTAAGTAGTCACTGAGTCATGCTGAAGTACCGATGAGTCTATCATTTCTAAGCCATTTGGGGTTAGTTCACCTAAGTCTGCTGAGGTTACATACTACGGACATGACTGTGGTCGACCGCCGCACTCTGTCATGTGAACACCTAATGCTATACTGAGCGCAGCCCGCAGGACCTTGGCGAATCCAGGAGGGTTTAACTTCCTGCCTTTTGACAGCTGTGGCACAAATTCAGACACTACATAGAATATATTTATAATAAATTAATGTGAACTGATATGTTTAAACACTTCCTGGCTCCTTTTTTAGGCCTGGTCTTCATCGACGGCGTATCCTTCATGGATTACGATGGACACGCCTTCACAGACTAGGATGCAGCCCATGAATACGGGACACAGCCGATGACCACGGCTGACGAAGGCCAGGCCACATAGTCTTGTAAAAATTGCGACGACTCTTCCTGTTTTTGCTCTTGACTCAAAAACTGAGCCTGTTGCCTAGCAACATCAACAGTTACGCCGCAGTCGATGTTTAGCATTATAAGATGTTAGCATCATAAGAAACCGCATGTTTAACCTTCGCTCCTCACCTGTTATGCAGCTTATGCGGCGTCCAGTACGAGTGATGTTTAAGGAATAATGCAAAAATCACGCCGGTATGAAGAAATCCATATCCTCTGATGAGTACGATCGATATGATAGTCACTTTTTGACAAACATCCTCTCAGACGGTACTATTCATTCTGGAAACCATAGTTCTGAGTTAAATCACACATATACATTTATATATATTTATATATAAACCCCAGAAAAGTCAGGGATTATATGGATAATGGTTAATATCACTGCCGTGTAGATATTCAACACTACATAAGGGTTTACCTCATAAAAGTTTCCAGGCCACCATTTGTCATCCGTTGGTCCGATTCAGTCCAAATTTGATTCTTATGAATGGACCGAGGAGATCTATCTGCCAAATATCATATTTTACCCTAATAGTTCATATTTTACTCACTAGGGGGAGCTTTATTACAAAAAAAGGACTGTTTTTTATACATAGCTTCTTATTCTTTTACTCTGATTTAGTTCAAATTGGGTGCGTATGAATAGATTTGATTTGATCTAGAATTGATCATATTCTACTCTAATATTTTATATTTTACGCACTAGAGGGAGTTTTTTTTTCCTTTTTTTAACAAAAAAGTTGGTTTTTCAGGCATAACTTCCAACCATTAGTCCGTTTAAGTGTAAGTGTGGTGGATGTGAATCAACTTCAGGAGTTCTGTCTCGTACATATCATATTTGCTCACTCGGGGATTTTTAATCACATTCAATTTGAGGAGTTCAATTAGGGGGGGGGGCCGTTGATACAATGCAGGTGATTGGGGGCTTCTTGGGGATACACCCTTGCTGACCTAATCTGACCTCAGTGTGGTTTCAGTGATGCTTTAATAGTCAAATAATGACTGAATTTTAGAATATTAAACGTTTACTGCTGTTTCTATCCTGCGTGAGGAATCTAATATTCTATTTGAATCAAATCCCTACACTTTTCGAAAACTCACATGCAGTACTTTTGTTTTAATAATGACTTTTGTATCACTGTAGTGTTTCCCAATCAGTAATCAACACTCACACATCCCAACCCAATGACCTGGACTACCAGGTGTGTCAGCTGCTACCTGTTCAGCCTTCAAGGAGTCCCTCGGCATAAAAACAATCCTGCATTACTCTGAAATGAACAAACACTATTTTAAGTGCTGAAAGTCATCATGTAAGTAGGGAGTTATATCATAATTATTGTCTATTGTAGCTGGGATACATGGGAAACATCAGGTGGCAGCAGGAACAGTAACACGGTGTAACTGAGTCATGCCAAGTTGAGCTTGTCTAGACATCATTATACGGGACATGACCTCAAGTTGTTGCAACACTCCCTACTGCTGGTTCAAGCTGGATCGGGGTGGATCCTCTTATTATGTCTGCGATGATGTTTGACTAATGAAAAACAGCAGAATGACCCTGCGTTCATTAATCTCTCATTCAAATAGATTAACGGCTGCAGGTGGATGGCTTTTTTTTATTTTAGGAAGATTCCCAACTGAGTGAAAGAGATGTCTAAATGGCAGGAATGGCACTGAATAAATGTTCGTAATGTACATTAAATGTGCTTTTGAATCATTTTAAACACTAGGGAAAAATATTAGGTATGCAAAATTCAAGTATGTCATCAAATATACACAGAAAATGGAGAATTTTCTTAATTGTATTAACAATAAATAACTTAATAATATCTTATTTGTATGATAAATTACTTTACAGTAAGCAACTTCATTTTTCAACGTCAGAAAATGTGTAAAAAGCAGGAATTTTACTGTGAAAACACAAACTTTTGGAAAAAATTGAATGGAAAATGACCGTAATGTTCCAAGCGAGTCATTACCGTGAAAGTATAATTCCGTGTGAATCAAAAATTTTACAGTAAGAAAAACTATTTAACCATTTAGAAGGAGCATACTGTTGTTTCTACGGTGAAAAGATGCTAAAAATGTTGAATATATTCATGAAATAATATTGAATTCAAGGTCCGTCTCCCCTGCAGGAGTAACACATGCTGTAATTTCTCCCAAACTAAAAAATTGTAATAAACTTTATTTCGGTGGTAGCAGGTACAATATCCAAAGATTTCTTCTAATTGAAACTGTCACCCTTCAGTGGCTATACGTGAGTTTAAGCATTGATTTTATATCTGAGATCCCTGTGAGTCTGACTGTTGCTACAGTTTCTCTGAGAAGATCCCAGCTTTCCTTTAAAGAATGTCTTTTTGAAACCCATTTCACTGTTATGACTTTTGGTTCTTGTTTAATCCATCCATCTATTTTCTCCCGCTTATCCAGGTCCGGGTAGTGGCTAAGAAGGGTATTTCAGGTGTACTTCTCCCCGGCAACACTCTCCAGCTCATCCTGTGGGATCCCAAGTTGTTCCCAGGCCAGATGAGATATGTAGCCCCCCCACTGAGTTCTGAGTTTACCCTGGAGTCTCCTTCCAGCTGGCTGTGCCTGAAAAACTTTGGAGTTCCCTGCCGATGTTTGATCTCCTCACCTTTTCTCTAGGGCTGGACCCAACTACCCTATAAAGGAAGATCATCTCGGCCGCTTACATCCTCGACCTCATTCTTTTTGGGCACATCCCAGAGTATAGGTGAGGGTTGGAACTCTACAGCATATGCTTATTGACATTTCTATATCCCGATGCGGTTGTACATTATTCCTGGCCGACTTGACTCAAGTAATGTTTTATGTAATTGTTCTACACATATAGAATAAGTCCCTTATGTTTTTTTTTAGTCGGAAATTAGGAAAACTACAATGTCCTTTCCTTTATGTTGTTAGTAATTAAATCTATCATATGTGGTGTGGTCTGCACCCCAAGCAGACTCTCAGGAAATCTGCAGAGAGTCTGCACGAGACCTCTTATAGAGAGGATGAAATGTGGGTTTGAGCCGCCCTCAGCACTCACAGACTTCCATGGAATGCACCCGCAAAGTCCACAAGTCTGCAAAAGCAATGAATTCCGGCCATTTGGTTTCAGTCTAATTCTCTAAATGCTTATGGAAGGTGCTTCAGCGCTTCCTTGAGCAGAAAAAGAAAAATAGACAATCCCCATGTCTTTGTTGTTGTTTTTCCTTCAAACTCTATAAATTTCCATCACATCTTTTCTTGACGTCATGACATTTTCTGTCTAAGTGCTGCTTGGACTGAAGATCCCTCATACTTAAAGTTACGAAAGTGAAATAAAGTACGCTTGATTATAGAAGTTTTCATCAATATCATATCTTGCAGGAATATTTCCCTCCTATTATTCAAGGTAAAGGTGAGAATGAGAATGTAACAGAGAATATATGTTATATATGAGAAGTATTGTATATGTAGTATTTTTCTTTCCACACTAAAACAACCCATGAGAAGTGAAGTTAAAGATTACAGCTCAGTTTGAGGTTTTAAGTCCCAATGTATATAATTCGCTCTGAGGTGGTAGTATATCTTTAGAATTTAGTACAATTAATGCACCAAGGCTTTTGAAACAGAAAGAAACACGAATGATCACAGGTGGCTCTCACTTATCAGAGCTGATTGGACAAAGTTCTGCTGGGAATAGCTCCTTATTCTCAGTAGCAATATTTACCTGAAATAGCAGGTAAACACACATTTGATTAATTACTAATAGAAGTGCAGGTCACTTCAGTATGGCAGTGCCTTTTTCAGTGATCCAACATGAATTTTCCATTACACTCAGGTTTGTTTGACCTGAATGTTATGGAATTGTAAGCAATTATATTCCTACCTCACGTGTTTATCCCACTATTTCATGTTGAAACGGCTGCTGTAGAAAAAAAGTTTCTGCTGCCTGCATGCGCTCACAAAGCCACACGATCAAATAAGAAGAAGAAAGGTAAAAAGGTTGTTCTGTCCAAACAGTTGCAAGAGAACTGTGAGGAGAAAGACAAAATATGAGTTTCTAAGTCCATCCATCCATGCACTTTAACGGCTTAATCCTGCACAGACATGTGCAGAGAGCCTATCCCAGCTGTCATCAGGCAGGAAGGAGGGTAAACGCCGGAAAGGTCAGCAGCTTCTCACAAGGCCGACACAGAAACAAACAGACATTCATGCTCACAGTCACACCTACCAGCAGTGTGGGACTCAGGCAGAGCACAAGATCTAAGGTAGATTTAAACCCGGAACCTTCTTTAAAATGAGTAGACTTCATTAAAAAGACTTCCTATTGTGACTCCGGAAGCTGCTTGATATATTTTCACTTTTAAAGAGACATCATCATCCTCTCCCAACAAAATTCAAAGAACTGGACGTTATTAATGCTCTTTTCATCATATCTATCCAGTTTTCCCTGATACCTGTTGATTCTGTTTGAATGCCTGGGATCACCTGGTCCAGATAGAATAGTGTTTGCCTGACTTTTTTAAGTTTACCGGAAACCACTTTTTAAAATTGACAAACCATCGCAACCCAATTCACAATTAGCCTTATAATAATAAAAAGGCAATAATAATACTAATGGCCTTATAATAATGAAAAGGCAAATTTCTGTGTGAATTAGAAATACTTTTATTACCGCTTAAACTTATTATCATAAATAGATTAACCAGCCGTTTCACAAATCACACATTCATTTTTTTATACATGTCTTATTGAAAGTATTGATTTTATAAAATACATGAAATCCATGCATTTCGGCAGCGTTAACTATAATGTTTCAATGTTTTTCCGTTGCAGCACAAAAGTAACAATTTTGAATATTTATAAATGATAAAAAAAAAAAGTGTTTAATTAGGAGGAGCTAACACTCTCTCTTTTCTTCCTCATCTCGGTAAAGCGAGCAGAATATACACCCATGTTATGAATTACACTAAATAAGCACTCTTATTCTTCCATCTGTGCCTACAGAGTGGAAGAAGTCCAACTCAACAGACTAATGCAGATATAAATCTGAAGAACATGGAAGCAGATTTATTAAGCGACCCAAAACGGATTAAAAAAAAAAGTCTCTCACATTCCACGTATTAACCTCTTAATAAGGTTGCGGACAGTGAAAGATACTGAAAAAAAAAAAGGAGATGACTCTTAGCTTAAACTCAGATGATTCACCTCCAAGTTAAAGCATGACGTGTGATTATGATTTTTGGGCTAAAAGGTGATCCAGCTGTGTGAATGTAGGATAGAGACATCTGGGACTGATATCATTGGGGTCTGTACTAATCATCCCATGATGCTGGTTTTATGGAGCCAACATTCTATAAACCTTTTGGACCTTAACTTGTATAAACATAATTCTATCAGGGTTTGGGCTACCTTATAAGAAGCGCTCTAGGAGTGTTGATTCATACGAAATTCGATGTTTGTAAGTGGAATCTGTAATTTTGTGAAAGCCAGGTGATGCATGGGTTGATAAAAAAATCAGAGAAATTCTTCATTGTAATATATTATTTCAAGTTAACAAGCCTATTTCCTTTTCAGCTCCACTCGACTTTATTTATAAGTACAGTCAAGGAATGAAAAACTAGTCTTAAGGCTTGATTTAAAAACAGACTGCGTTGGGGCCTGACATGACATGAGGGGGCAATTTGTTCCAGAGCTTGGGGGCTGCAACAGAGAACACTCGGTCCCCCCTTAGTTTTCAGTTTGGTCTTCAGAGACAGTTGGTCAGCTGACCTGAGTGACCTGAAGAGAGATTATGTCTGTAAGAGGTCGGAAATGTACGGTGGTGCTGACCCATTCAAAATCTTAAACGAATCTTAAAGCGTACTGGTGGTCAGTGAAGGGGGGCCAGAATGGGGGAAACGTGCTCTGGCTTAAGAGGGAGGTCCGGCTCGCGCGTAAATAAAACGCATTACAGCGGTCCGGTCGGGTTGTAAAAAGAAAAAGCATGAATAAATCTTTCAAAATCATTAAACATAAAAAGGGTCTTCACCGCGGATAAAAGCCTCAACTGATAAAAAAACTAATTTAACAACTGAGGTTATCGGTTTGTCTAGTTTAAAATCACGGTCCATTTTGATGGCAAGGTTTGAAAATGGCTGCAAAGGGGCCCAGGTCCATAACGGAGGCATCAGTGGTACCATTAGGTCCAAACACAGTGGCCTCGGTTTTGTTATCATTAAAATGTCAAGCTATTTTATTAAAAGCATGAGAGCCATGGTGTCATGCAAAAACTAAAATGTATTATGTATAGTTATAGTTTTTGTTTATTTGGCTTGCTTAAGGTAATATCAGACATGCATGTTCTTGGCCAATGAGTATTCACATTTTAAAATAGAACAATTAGTGTGTTTTCAGCAAACAAAAACAAGATTTTAGCTTCTCAATGAGGAAACAGCAAAGCTCCATGTTATGATTAAGGCTAAAATTCACCTTTAAATGAGCTTTGGCATGTGAAGCTATGATTAAGCTGAGATGTGATGAGTGTTTGAACTACACTCTGGCCTCTTTTTTGCAGAAATAATAAATATGTGGTATGTGGTAAACTCACCCGAAATGAATTTTACCCAATAAAATTCATTTCGGGTGAGTTTACCACACAACAAAGCCCCGTTAACTAACTTAATGTAAACTAGCTTAAGTATTTCTGGTAATTTAACTAACTAAACATATGCTAACGATAGCATTTCTGGTAGGTTTATTACACAATACGCTAATTAACATAACGTAAGCTAGCTTGAGCATTTCTTGTAATTATAGGCTACCACAAAACATGGCTACACTAACTAAGAAAACATAAGCTAGCATGAGAATTTCTTTATGTTGCACTGATTAATATTAGCTAATATTGGCTTTTCTGCTACGTTTAACACAACACAGCCTCGCTAACTCTCGTATTAGCTTACTTTTTGGTAGCCAAACAACATAGCCTCACTAACCTACTTAACATGAGTTAATTTCGGGTTAGCTTACTACACAACATGGCTGCGCTAACTCATTTAAAGGTTCAGTGGGTTATATTTAGGGGGCATTAATGGGTATCTCTTTGAATTAGTGGAATATTTCTTTTTGTGTATTTATTTTTTTGTTGTAATCAGCTGAAAGTAAAAATATCTTTTGAATAATTGTTTAGGAAAAGCCCTTTTTGATCTCCAGAGCAGATGAGCGGTCCTCATTTCCCTATGTAGGCCACCATGTTGGTACTGACGGAGAGGGTTTTCGTGTTCCCAGGAGCCGCACAGGGAAGGAGGCTGGCGGCCGAGCCGAGTTGAATCCTGAGTGCTGGAAGATTCAACTCAGCTCGGCTGCCCGCCTCCTTCCCAGACCTGGACTACTGGAAGATTCCACTCAGCTGAATAAATGGCCTGCAGAACCCCCCCCCCCCGTAGCTTAATTTTACAAACTGGACCTTTAACATTGTCTAACTTAAACTTGATTTTTCGGTAGCTTTGCCTCACATCATGCCAGCGTTAATTAAACATTGGCTAACTTCCTAGAAGATTCATCAGATAAAAATTACGTAACTTAAGGCTAGTTAACGTTTGCTAGATTTCTACCACTCTGATAGATGAGCCAACTACAGCTGGATTTTATAAAGTGTTGGGCGTATGTTTTTTTTTCTCTTACAAAGTCAGCTATTATGGTTTAACGGTTTTCCTTTCTCCCATAACGTTCGTCAGATGATGAACACAGCAGCGTAGATGCCGGTGAACATAATAGCACTCTCCGAAACACAGAAAACAGTGAAGACCGTTGCCAGAATATCACAGATCAGCAGAGAGGCTTATTTTTGCGGTTCTGATTAAATGCATTGACGCATGTAAACGCCAAACCAAAGGAATCAAATTCCACGTTGGCCCGAAATGTCCGGTCGCATTGATTTCAGTCGGAATGAGGTAAAGTGTGCATGTAACCACAGCTGGAGAACAAAAGGCGTGGGACACATTCATGGAGAGAGAGAGAGGGCGAGCGAACGTAGATGGTTACTGCAGATCCAAAAGTGGGACAGCTCCGATCCATAAGCATGATTCCATCCTCACTAGTAGCAGTGGTTGAAGTTGGGCCCGTTCATACAAAAACTATTTGATAGTCTTAACGTCTTCACAGCCCCTCCTCCAACCATTCCTGCTAACCGTCACCTCCCTGCCTGCCTCTTCCTTCTAATAAATCCAAAGTGGTCCGCGTGTGGAGCTGACCCCCCAGTGAAAGTGCCATGGAGCAACTCCAGATGTGAACATCCTCCGTCTCTTTCACTCTCCCCCTTTCTGTCTCCCACACTCTTCTCTCTCCCACTTCCACCACCAGTCGCCCCCCTCCTCCTCCTCTTCCTCCCGCCCAGCCCCACGAAGCTGCGAGTTTTACATTTCCTTTTTTGGTGAAAACTCTCGAACGGGGCCAGGGAGAAGGACACTTCAGCAGTGCAGAGAGGAGAGTGTGTTTGGCAGTCTGTGTATGCGTGCTTCATCAAGACCATGAAACCGTCGACTCAGCGTAAACAACAGAGCCTATACCGCGTATACACACAAAGACACAGACGCGGGGTCATTGTCTGTTTTATACTCACGCAAACAAACATCAAATCATCTTAAACTTACACACACACACATTTTACTCTTTATTGAAAAGGCATGGTAACACTTTCACACTCACACACTTTCATGGCTTTCCTCCAAGTGCTCACTCTCTCACACCCACACACATACACACACACTCTGTCTCTTTCTCACACACACACACACACACACACATACACACACTCCTCTTCTAGGAACTTTTTAAACACAGCAGAATGGTTTTCTCTGGCTTAGACAGCAAACACAAGTCAGCAGAAAATTATGACCTCATAAATGAGTAATGGATATTTTACTATGGACCACAATATAAAAACTAGCCAGCAATGTTCAGTCAGTGTAAATTTATTTAATAAGCTTTCACAAATAAAACTAAACATGTAGTATTTAAACATATCAATGATCAACTTTAAAAATTTTTTTTTTTTTTTACAGTAAATTCATACTGTTACCACCTCAGTGGCACATTTTTCCATTTTTAAATGAATATTTGCCAACTCTGACTCACCAGCATCAAAGCCGAAATAATGAAATATAGGCATTTGTTTAATATTCTTTCAAATACATGATACGAACCAACGATGCAAAACAAAACACTTACAGTGTTAACAGCAAGAAAATAATTACCGAGGCCAATGACTGCGGATGTAGACATGCATAATCTTGCAATGCAGACACATGTGTTACGTTTCATTTTTTCAGCTTCTTTTGGGGTTATAAATGCTGGCTCTTTGAGCAATGGTGATAAAAAAAAAGAACAGAAAAATTACAACATTATGAAAATTGAAAAAAGACAAAAAAAAAAAAAGAAGAAGAAAAGAAGATATTTTTATGTTTAATATAAGTGTCATTGCAAAGTTTAACAGATAAAGCAGATACATAACAACAACAAAAAAAAGTGGTCTGTGTGCCATGTTGTTTAATGGTGTCATTATGTGCACATAACATGGTAGAAAGAGAATGTTTTAATCCAAAGTGCAGATGACATAACTGATATTTTTTCTTAATGTTCCTCTCGCATGTACTCGCTGACATACTGTAAATAAAACTGCAGTTATGAGAGCATTACAACAGTACCTCCGTCATACTACACCGTAAGGTGAACAAAATATACTGCATCGGTCTTTTGTGTCTTTCTTTATAGTCCGACTTTTATCTGGCAACTTTTATATGAAATATGAAAGAATATTTTGCAAAGCGACTAGCATTTTGCATTTCTTTGGTTCAACAGTACATAAGTGTACATACTGTAACTTTACTTTTAAGACACTCCTGTGGTATACAAAATTGTCTTTTTTGGTTCACCAGGAAAACTTTACAGCTGTTCATTCCAACATGCAGCATCAAAAAGAGGGATTTTGCACACTAGCTCCTAGAAAATCTGATTCCGACAAGGACCGATGGGGATTCATCTCTTATTACAAAACTAACCTGAGAGGGAGAATTTCTTAGCCTGCGTTACCTTCCTTGGTAAGGACTTTTGAATTCTTGAAATGTTGTGACAGAGGATGGAAGGCGGCGAAGGGGAGGGGTGTGAATAATGTGAATGGCTGTTTTATAGGTTGCTGTTGCAGTCGCGACACAAGATCCTGTCACCATCGGGAAAAAAGCCAGCACCCACCAGAGAAACGGAGCACTGACTGCAGGTGAAGCATGGCTGATGCCACTGACGATCCTCAAAAGAGATGTACTTGCCTCCTCCAAAACCTAAAGTAAGAAGAGGAACGAGACAGAGATTAAACTGTAAGTCATGCCTCAGACGGTAAACAACTAAGAAAAAAGTGTTTTCAGCGCACGAAACCGTTGAATATTTGATTTTGAATTGTTTCATTGACCTTTAAATATTGAATACATGACCAAAAATCCAAAATTGAAAATCGCTCACGTACAGTTTAATGTGGCTTTATTAATTCACGTCAACCTCATCGAATACTCACCAGAAAGAAATGTCTAGAAAAATCCCTTAAAATTGTCTCGATTATAAATAAACCAATGCAGAAAGGTTGTATTAAACACTTAGAGTAGAAAAAATGTATTAAACTGTCATATAATAATAATAATAATAATAATAATAATACATATACAGGCACATCTGCAGCTCTTAAATATTTGTCACTACAAACAAATACCATGTCGTATAATTCCATTCCATGGACCATTTTCAAACTTTATACCCACATAGACCTTAGTGCGAGGAATAAGTGGATTGATTTTTTGGAAGAGGCCAGTTGTATATTACTGAAACTAGAGCAAGCTTTATCTCCAAACGTTTTTTGGCCACAATAGTTTGTCCGATTTAGCCCAAATTTGGTGCATATGAATTGACTCGAGGAGATCTATATTGTAAATATCCTATTTATTTCACTCTAATACTTCTGATTTTACTCACTAGGTGGAGTTTTTTATGAAGAAATACTGTGGACATACCATGTGATTTGAGGAGATCAATCGGGGGGATTGACTGTACAATGCAGAGGATTGGGGACTTTTCGGGAATATACACACATGCTGTAGCGGATGACAGCAGAGGTCTAGTTATATGGGCTGTGGTGGTGTAATCTTGCCTGTGATTGGTTTGGTGCAGGCCTCACACTTCTTGGCATACAGGCTGCCGAAGCACTTGAGGCAGTAAGGACTGTCGTCTCTGGAGGTGAAATGTTGACCCGCCAGCTGTGTCTTACAGTTGGTACACACAAAACACTCCTTATGCCATGGCTCCTCCCGATAGGTGACGCCACCTTTAGCCAGGGTCTGAAAAAGAGACGGGTGAATGTCAAGTGAAGTTCCTTTTAAATAGATTTTTTGATCTACACCAGTGTTTTTCTGCAGACCCTGGATGAAGGCATTTGTGTTTTTGTTTTTTTCTCTCTAATGGCTACGATCACTTCTGCGTACCTTTTTACAGCGGGTGCAGCGTGGAGCGAACTTGTCCTCATAGCAGGACACACAGTAGTGTTCATCCTTGTCAGGAATGAAGGACTTGGAGCCAATCGGCTGTTCGCAGCTGTGACAGATGAAGCAGCCCTCGTGCCATGTAGAGCCTGCGTACTCCAATTTCCGCGTGCCTAACGGCGAGAGAGAGAGAGAGAGAGAGAGTTATGACATGAAGTTTGGTCACGGACATGCCAGCTGTCATTTATTTGTTTAAATGGTTTTTACCTAATGACTACTGGCCAAATGCCTAATGCCTGACCTAATGCCCTTCAAATGAATAGTCAAAAAAGGAACAAGATGCCTGATCATTGAGTGGATCCCAGCATCACTCTGTGTAGTTTGTCACATTCCTTTCAAGTGGGGAAGCACAAACACAAATGACTTGACAGTGTTAAACCCGGCCCCTGATAAGCTGGGAGACAGGAAACCAATAAAACACTGTTTCACACCACCCACTACTGAAAAGTCAATAGGGCAATTCAAAATGGAGAGAACAGCAGCAAAAAGATCATTCACACGCCTAGTCAACAATATAACCAGGACCTAGAAGACGTGTCTAAAGAGGACCTCAGAGACTATTTCAACAATCTCACAATAGAGGCCGAGGTTAAGTGTGAGAGCGTCGCTGCTGTACAACCCAATGCCAACCCGGAACAATATGACTTCTACTCAACCACCTGCAAGGACTGGTTAAGACAGCAAAGGAGCTGCACACTCCATAATCTTGGATCCCACCAAGGGATCAGCAGAGCCTTCAGAGTCATATTAGAGGACTAGAACTTCAGATCCCCAGACTAGTTTCCAGGAAGGTTGACTTCATTGAGGCAACGGATTCCTGCAGGAGGATGCTGAACTAGTGACACAAAAAGCATTAATGTCGAGTTATCCCATGCCAAACCATCAAACTCAAACAGACAGCCCATCTCCCATTCACAGGTAACAAACATGACTTTTACAGGTGGAAACGGGACTAGGAAGCACTGCAGGAGCAAAGTGAACCTACCGGATCAACAGAAGTAAAAAACTTTCAACTGTTGGGCCGTTCTGATGACAAAATCATAAGAGACCTTCACCTCACTGCTTACAACACCACGTCTTTCGTGTCCCGGGAAACCGCTATGGATAATATACAAATGATCCATTGCCATTGAGATTGTGGTGGAACTGCAGAGAATGCCAGCTGTCATAGGTCATCAGCCACGGAGAATATTGGAGCTGATTCAAGCCGTGGAGAAGGCGGTTCAAGACCTGAGTGACCTCGGAGATACAACAGCTATTAAAAATCCATTGTCACAAACTCAATGGAAGGCAAACTTCCAAAGGAATGGCTTGTCTACGCAGCTGACAAAAGAAATGATGGGCCCCAGAGAATCAGTTAGACAGTCTACTGGCATTCCTCGAAGAGCAGGAGAACATCTATGAAGAGCTGGAGAACATCTATGAAGAGCTGGAGCAAATGAGGGGTGAACAGCCGAGTAGGATAGAGCAAGACATGCCAGAACAAAGTCCACCAAATCAGGTAACGACCAAGCTGGATGTGTTGTTTGTGGTAATGGAAGCCATAAAAGAAAACTGTACCTTTGCAATCAGTACTGAGCGTTCAAACTGGCTAAAAAAAAAGGCTGCAGTACAGAAGTTAGGAGTATGCAAAAAATGTCTGCGAGGATGAAGATACTCCTGAGCATCATTGCTTCCTGTGTCCCAATGCTCAGATGAAGAGAAGCAACACAGGTCAGAGAAGGAGCAGATCTGGTCCAGGGGAAAATAAAAGCGGGGCTTATACAGAGGCTCAGGAACATTTCTTCAGCAAACTGTCGCCAGAACTGGCTGAACAATTCCAAGAAGTGTTTTTTCAAAAAAATACATCCAGACCCTTCTGTGCTTTAAAAGACAAAACTTGGCCTTCTAGCAGAAAATTGTTAGCAAGAGCTGCTAGTCGTTATGTTGATTCTTGAGGTTACTGCTAATGCTGGACAGAAAAACGGCACATTAATTGACTTTTCATCAAACTTCCAGACGGACCACTGGATGAACTTGTGAGGCCCAGAAACATAGCTCTTCTCATAAGCCACAGAGAAGACCAGCTCGTCCCCCAGAGGATTAAAGCAGTTGGAGACCTTTTGATGTGGGATGGACCGCTGGGTAAGACAGTCGGAGGACTGCATCCTGAGCTCTTTAAGGAGCATGCTGTGTCAGCCCACATGTCCTAGACACATTTCCCTGCTGCAAAATATGAGGCTGAAGGCATCAAGCTCAAGCCTTGGGCCTGTTCTGAGCAAAGTGGGAGGAAACAGTGCAGTGACAACCCCGAAAACTGTGGTAAAATTGTGGCTCTACCAAACCAAACGCACTCTGATGACACAAAACACTTAGCCTGACCCACCCAATAGAAGGAGACAAGCTCCATCTCCTGATTTCAAATATTCTCCCAAGAAGAAAGAAAGAGATGCGTTGTCAAGAGCAAAAGAAAACAGAACCAGGTCCAAAAGGAACAGAGACCACCTGCAGATTTTCAAAGCCCTGTCAGTATCAAGCTTCTCAGTGTCCAAAGTGGGAGGCAGAGTCGTTGGCATGCAAAATGGGAGGCAAAGTAATCCGAACCAATCCTGACAGCATTACTGTGACAAATCAAAAAACAAGTCATCCAAGGGAAAAAAAAGAATATCCAGACCACATAGACGTCTCCCGGTGAGAAGCAGATAGACAACCAGGTCAGTGGAACACCTTAAAACCACCAAGTCTGCCATTGGAGTGGACGATCCCTCCAGCATCCACAGGAAGATCGAGTGGGTGGTGTCAAGTCAAACTTGGTTTTCATCACACAAAAAAAAAAATGAAGACAAAAAAAAAGGGAGCAACCATACTCCATCACTAAATAGGCCAAATCACCAGAGCACCAGGTGGAACCAATTTCCAGTCTGATCTGGACGCCGCACGAGTTCTTAAAAGGCACGCATTGTATTCAACATGACCTGCAGTAAAACTGCACAACTGATCATCTACAAACACCAGAGTGGCAGCTGGTAAAACTCTGATATGTAGTTTCTGCACACAATAGACTCAGGCTAAAGAATGCTGCTACCATATCATTTTGGTTAGCATAGCTTAGCTTAGAAAATATATATATATATCCTAAGCTAAGCTATGCTAACCAAAATTATGATGTATATGTATGTACATATGTACGGTACATATATATATATATTATATATACATATATTTGTCTACATTATATATTAATCAAATGGTTAGAAATATTACTCTTTTTGGATTTTACATGGAACATTATTACAAAGAAACATAAAATGCTAACGGGACATCGATATTAAAATTAAAGTTATACATTTCCCGATAAATGAAACATATTAATGTTCATTAATATAACTTATAATTGGCTGAAGTTAAGTTTGTTTGTCTTAAGTGAAATAATTGAGGGTTTTCAAGATGTTACAGTACTTTTATTTTTTGTTGTTGTTTGTTTGAACATATTGAACATTTTGAATTTGGACATTAGCATAGAGTGTGTACTTTTAAGTTTTAAGACTTTTTTTCTGATTCATTTGTTTAAATGTTTCAGTGAGTGGACCGCAGCTTTAACTCTGTTTAGTGGGTCACATTTCTTTGAAGTGGGGAAGCACAAAACACAAACAACTGGACAGAGGGTGACGTATGGAAAGAATCACAGACAGCAGAGGGAAACTTCACTTTTTTGTCTATAGAGAATATATCACTGGCCATTTTTGGTGGGGAATTTATTGAACTATGAAATAATACATTTGCAATGCATATGCACATAAAACTCTTTTTTGGGTGATTTATTTTTATTTTAAATAAAAATACCACAGGCCACACTCTTTTTTTCTAACTTCTGGAAATTGGAAACACATTTCTCCTCCCTGTCCCCAACCAATCCATCCTATCCCTCGGCTTCTACGTTTTTTTATTATACTGGTTGGCTTATTCTACGGTGATGCAGCGGTTTGTGTGTGTGCTCCACATTTTTGTAATACCGCCATCTGTGAACATTCCACTGCTTCAGCTCGTACCATCTAATCAAAATTTTTGATTCTTGAATCTGCTACAAGATCATTCCTGGTTTTATGTTAAAAAGAATTACACAGGATCCAGGATGACAATAGATAATAAGAGTATTTGATGGATAAGTAGCAGAAATATTAAAAGCAGTATACATAATTTGGGGCGATATCATAAGAAGTCATGGTGGTGCTTGCATTTATAAATAAAGGGGGATGTCGTACTCTTCCTACAATCCTGCGGCTTTATGAGGACTCAGCAAGTTGCTACAAGGTAGCTGATAAAACTGACTTGTTTATATCTTCAATATAATCACTCTGCTGGCAACTCACAAGACCTGGATATTTGGTTTACACAAACTCAGCTCTTGCTGCTGCTAAATCATGGATCGTGACCTTCACGTTTTTCTCATATCCCTCTTCTTTTTTTTTTTCTTTTCCAAAACCCTTTTCCTTTTGTGTACGACTCTGACCTGTTGTTTTATACATTTCAGATGTCACTGCCTCGTGCAGTTTACCGTTCCAAGTTTGCTTAGATATCATGAAATTGGGGTCAATAAGACTAAAGTTTAGTGCATGAGTGAGGCACCTACTAAAAGCATTATGTCACTCTAGCCTACAGTATTTCAAAAGTCACTCCTTCTGTTATTTCATCCAAACATCTCTTAACTTCTTTTTCTTCTTTAATAAGATAGGTTTCCTTTACGGGTTGACACAGCGGAGCTTCTGTTTCAATCTTGCCCTGTACTCTGTATCTTCCTCTGTCCTCTCTCACCACACCAGACAACTCATCTTTGGTCTTCCCCTTATTCTTATGCCTGGCAGTTACATCTCCAGCAACCTTCTACCAATATATCCACTATCCTTCCTTTTCACGAGACCTAATCTTCTCAATCTGGCCTATCTTATTTTGCCTCCAAGGCTTCTAACCCGGGCTGTCCCTCGGATGTACTAATTTTTAATCCTGTCCATCCTTTTCACTCCCAAAGAAAATATCATCTTCAACCTTGCCACCTCCAGGTTTGCCACCGGTCTTTTGGTCAATGTCGTTATCCAACAAGCCACCATCATAGTCCGTGGATCCTCCTATCTGACCTCATCTGTCAGCCTGTCCTTCACCAAAGCAAACAAGAAGGGGTTAAGGGCCGAACCTTGATGCAGTCCTCACCACTGTCATGCTGCTCTCATTCATATCCTGTATCAATCTAACATACTTCTCTGTCACTCCAGACTTTCTTGGCACTCTATCGTACACTTTCTCTACATCTATAAAGGCAAAATGCGACTCCTTCTGGCCTTCTCTACAATTCTCCATCAGCACTCTCAGAGAAAACGTTGCATCTTAAGTGCTTTTCTCTCACTTTTCCAGAACACTGTTGAACAATCTCAGTAATACTCCCTCTCTCCTACTTGTCCAACTTCAAAACTCAAGAATATGATCAATTCAGGGAGGACGGATGGACTAAACATTGAATATCTGTGTACATTTGTGTCTTACCTGGCATGACAATCTTGTCACAGGCTACACACTTGGAGGAGAACTCATTACAGTAGCAGTCATTGCAGAGCAACGCGTCATCCTGGCTGGTGAAAGGCTCATCTGCCAACGAGCGATCACAGCGGAAACAGCGGAAGCAATGCTCGTGATAATGCCGGTCCTCATAGAAGAGCTCCTGGCAGGAGGAAAAAGAAGACCTTTATGTTACAATGCATTGCAGAAATGATCTCATGTTCATTGTTATCCATCTTTTGTAGATTTATGTTAATGTTTTCATAAGTTTACAGTTGGATTGATCTGGGTCAAAGTGCACACGCGTACAGTAAGTACTTTTGAACATGCTCCTGTTAAAAAAGGTCTAACGGGGAAGTTGAATTTAATGTCTATATAGCAGTGAGCCGAGTAAATAGAGCCTTATTTATCATCCACTGCCCACAAGGGTGTTAATAACTCATTGGCCTCCTTAGCCAAGCAAACTTCTAAGTACCATAACATGACCCATTCTGTAAACTCCACTAAGTAGTATATGTCGGTCTTAAATGATCCACTTCACGTTAGTGTATTCTATTGAGGGAGGATTAAATTTTAACTTGATTGTGCAGAAGGAGACGACATTCCCTTATGCTGCATTTTAACAATCTCTTACAAAAATAGCCTCTCGTGGCTTAAGTGGACTTGAAATTAGGCTGAACTTTTGTCTTGCCATAGAACACGCCTCATTTAGCTTGAATCATTATGCCTCATTAACATGATAGAACTTATGCTTTAGCAAGCCAAAGTGGTGTCAAAACTCTGCTAAATAATTGTTTAAAGCTAATTAGGGCAAATCTTTGATGTGTTTTTTTAAACTGTAAATATGTGGCTTTCAGTGTGGAAAGTCTTTGGTCATTTGTGGGTTCCATTCCAGTGTATGTATTCCAGAAGATAAATGTTACCAGAATTGCTTAACTGTTTAATCTTCAGATCTGAAATATGAGAGGAATTTCCCATCTAAATCCTGCAGAAATCCACTATTCACTGCTGCGCCGCAGATAGCTAATTGCATGTCTGATCATGTAAAAATGAATGTCTCACCCTTGCATCATGGCCGATCAGCTCTTTGCATTCGTCACATGTGTTTGAAAACAGGTTGTCATAGCAGGGGATGCAGTATGGGCTGTCGTCTGACTGGATGTACTTGCGGCCATACAAGGATTCCTTGCAGTTGTCACAATCAAAGCGGTCAGCCATCGTAATTTACTGTAAAGCAGAGACACAGAAGGAAGACACCAAGGTCAGCAAAAAAAATAAGAAAAAAACCTAAAAAAAATCTACTGGAGATGAGGACCAGAACAAAGGGCCAAGAAGAAAAAAGACTCAACATCAATCTAGGCTTTCACTGCTGATAGTTTTACTGTAAGTACTTTGGCTTGTACCGAATATAGCATGCAGCGCAAGTGGAAAAAGCGAGAGAGGTAGAGAAAAAGAGTGCGAGAGGGCGACAAGAGAGGCAGCGCAAAACGCCTATTAACTTTTATTGCTGAATACCAAACTCTTTACTGTCTCTTTCAAGTCCTCACAATCTGTGTTTACACATTATAGCATCCATACACTCAACTGAGGCGCAAGTGAAACCGAGCCTTCGCAGCTAAATATTAACGAGGTCCACCGACAAATACAGAAACTCCATGGAGGCATTTGTAACACCTGACTGTTTAAACATGAACGCCTAACAAGCGGCTTGCTTTCGACGTGGAAATACAGGTACGTTAACATGCGTACATGATACAGGAAGTGGATTGTCAAAGGACATGGTTTTCACTGAGCGGCCCACTTCTTATCTGAGCACACAACAAAGTGACAGAAAGAATATTAAGGCAGCATTATGGCAACAATATCAGGTTGCCAAAACATTACAGCATGGCTGGAGGAAATCCCAGCGATAAGTGATACTGTCCTCTGGCAGCGAGCCCCGCTGGCTGTTCATTCCCGCCACCCAGTAATAATAATCAGCTCCAATATAACAATGAAACTTCAAACTGGCCATGTGCTGCCTGTCTTACCCACATTCAAATCAAATGTGCAGGTACTACATGTACAGCAGTCAGCCGCAACATCAAAAACCAGTTGGGATACATAATATTCTGGCTGATTTCATCAGTTATAGCTGTTATAATGTGATGTTTCTTTGTTTGGATGTGTCTCTTTAACCTCATATCACACGGACACAACATTAAAACAGGATACCGGTTCTAATGTTGTGACTGATCGGTGTAAGACACACACTCACATCCTAAAACACAAGTTGATGCATGAAAAGGAACAGAGAGTCAAATCACACAGCATCTGTCATCATAAAAAAACAACAACTGTCTCAGGTTTCTTCAGTATCAGCCCTTTGCCAGATGAAAGCTCGTAATGATTCTGGGTAAGAAAGTCAAGATCTGAGAGAGCTCACCTGTTCACAGTCCTCTTGAACTCTCACCCCTTCGATGGCCTTGAGACATAAACTATAATGTCTAAATGTTCAAAAACACGGCACTAGAATGCCTTATGTCTCCATCTAATCGCTGAACAAATACAACTCTGCTATCAGACGTGATGATATTATATATATGCTGATATTATAGCATCCATCTGGAGATCACATCAAAATATCTGAATAAATAGCTGTGGTCGACCCGGCTCTGGAGCGGTGCTGAATGCATGACTCTGCCTTTTGACATCAATTTCTGTTAAGGACACATCGTCCATCAGAAAATTCCAGTAACCTCGCCATCAGCCCACACAATCAGCATGTCAAGATTAGGTCAGCAGAGTATTAGGCTAAAAATGAGGCACTACAGCTTTAATGTTATCTGCAGTGCCAGGTATGCGCTGCCTTCGCTTGCCAGGTAAGAGAACGAGATGAGGCATGATTCACAAAGCCGAGGAGCCAGAGGTATGACGTCTGATGTCAACTTTAATTTCCAAAGCAAATCAGGCAGTTGCTGATTTCCTTCCCAGAATTCATGTGTGTCATCAACTACCACTAAAAGACTAAGAAAGTAGGTCACAAACGTCTTTAAGTTCTGTGGAAAACACATATACCTTCTGACCTAATGCCAAATAGTCTCACATATATTTCTAACAGGCCAAGGTCCATTCGTGTCACATGGATCAATCAATATATTATTCCCGGTTGTATTCTTTTCCTTCCATAGCCATAGTAGCTTTGGCTACTCCCTGCCTGTACAAGTGTTATAAGGGTCTCTAGAGAAATGCGTGTCTGAGCCAGAGTAGCTGATGTGCGAACAATAGATAGCCCACTGGAGCGCAGATGAAAAAGTTAGGCTAAATTTAATAGCTTCCAAAGCCTGATATATAAAATGTATAACTTTACAAATAAAACAAGGGGCTTGTTTAGATCTCCAGGACTTGTAGGGATCTTCTTTGAGAGTGAGTGTCTAATATGAAACCTGAAATGAACTCCTCATGACATCAGTGCACTGACCCCTCGGGCGGAGGACTAAGATGTGGCCGCATACGGACATTGTTGACCCACAACTGACCTTTCTGAAGGGAAGTGAAGAGAAGAGCAGAGAGGAGAACAAAAGAGAAGGGAAGAGAAGAAAAGAGAAGAGAAGAAAAGACATCCTACTCAACTTTATTAACAAGCAGTTAACACAAACAATGTCATAAAGGCCGGTGCCTTAATATACGGAAACAACGTGGAACATGGACACCAAGAATTTGAGATGGGTGTGGTCATACCCTCACTTTCACAAAACTATAGACATCGAGCTAAAAGTTCTGAATCATAGAATTGTTCCTTCCCACAGAGTAGAGGACTTTCCTGAAAGACCATGCTGCTGTAAAGGCGGACATGCTTTTAGTCATTCTGTGGAATGTGTGTTCCACTCACAATCGGACCACAAGTAGCCCCTAAAAAGCGAGGCAGAGGGTCGGGGCTCAGGGTCTTCCTGCTCTTCTATATAGCCAGCTTGGCACAGGTATATGTGTAATTCATAAAAACCAGTGTCGACCTCTTTCTCTGTGTGTATGTAGGTCCGAACACAAAGAGGGGTAGGGAGAAAACCTCACCCAAAGCCTCCACACACTGCTTAAGCAGGAAGAGGCGAGAATGAACTAGGTCACTTGAACTCCAGGAGACCAGATCTCACAGGGCTTTTTATCCACTACTGTCTATGCTTACTTCCCAGCAAAGGTCCATGTTCTTCATGTCCAGGATCCAGTGACTAAGAACCCAAATCTGGGTTAATCATGTTCCAAAATACCAGGGCTGTGACTGAATTCAGCCTCCTGGGAAGAGTGTGGGCTTCAAGGAAATTACCACTGCCTCCCCACCGGACGCTGGTCCAGAATACATCCCTGAGTTTAATTATCCTATTGCCGCACAAAGTAGGGATGCTTTTTTTTATATTTGCAACAGTCCATTCCCTGTAAAGAACCACAGGTCCTTCACCTGAGAGAGAATAAAATGTATATTAAATATGGGTCAGTATAAATGACTGCAGAAATGCATCTGCTTTTCTTACACTAAGCATAAACGTGACATATCTTCCTCTTAATGATCACCAAGGCGCTCGATGTTTGTGCGACTCCGAACTCCCGATCAGTATATGATCAATCTGGTGGCGTGGGATAGGACTGGTGAGGATATGCATCCAAACTCAGTCAGAATATAAAAAGGAGAATCCAAGTTTGGGTCAGTGATGATCAAAATTAGTTTCATGCATGATTACATAACATTATACTAACTACAAAGTGGCTTTCTATTCTCATCAAAATCAAAACATACAGCTATGGTTGAACTTAATCCTTCACTTCATTTTGCAGAGTGTGACCAACTTCGCATCCACCCGAACGCAAACAGCAGAGGAATGCCGAGGTTACGTTCTTTTAGTCATCACAACCCTCCCTGATTGTACCCAGCGGGGTGAAGTTCAGGGCCAATTGTGAGACATCACAGAGCAACAGACAAATTCTAGTAAGCAGACTGAGTGCTGTTGCTGGGCAACATGGTCATGGTTGGTTACTAAAGTGCTAGCAGACACTCTGTCCAGCCCCACAGGCAGGCCCGTTAATCCACAGCCCAAACTTTGCTTACGCTCTGGTTGACTCCAAATGAACAATCCACACAGCCTGCTGGGAACGAGCCGGCCCATTCCCTCCTGTGCATTACGAGGGTCTGTCTGTAAAATATCCATTTTACAAAAGGCTAGACAAAGCGCTCGACATCACGTTACATCAACAGAGAGTGACCGCAGTGCAAGCAAAAATATCTTCCTCTGCAATGCCCCTTACCTTACCCTGGGTGAGAAAACAAATTAATTACAGGCTAAAGGGTAATAATAGGGAAAGCAGTTTGACAGGAAATTTAATGAATTGTGATAATAGTCGCTAAAACAGATGGTGATCGTATTTCCTTTAAATGTTCATTCCGATCTGTGAAGACAACTTGTGGCGCAGTGCGTACTTTTGTGAAGAGATATTACAACAATTATATGAACAAATAGAGAATTCCTCAGTACAGGACAATATTTACACGAAGATTATATATAAAATGCATATTTACTGACACCACAGAAGATATATAATTTACACTCATTTATAACTAAAAGCATACTAATACTATTCCATGATCATGGATTACTTCTGTTGGATATACAGTATTAATAGCTTGTAGAAGCCATTGGTATCGTTGATAAATTGCAGTATTTAATATTTAAATTTTAAATAAATGACTTGGTTTCAAAAAAATCTTAGTGAAACAAAAATGAATCTTTAAATGACATATATTCCTAGGTGAGCCTGGAGTATTGTATATAGTTTATGAACCATGCAGTGGAAAAGATGAACAATCATCAGATTCACCTTAAAATCATCTTGAAATAACAGTCTACAAAAAGCACAGCTTCATATCACAGATACTTTATGCTCACGAAACATGAAATAATCATAATAATAGACAGTCTCTATAATCACTTTGTGATACAGAACAGGAAGTCCCATCTCTGAGGAGCTGTGGGCTGCTCCTGTGAAGAACATGGGGCTCAAACTTGGGTTTGGGTTGTTGCTCAAGGACCCTACGGCATGTGGGCTGCAATCAAACCCCCAAATCTTTCAATCGGGGGAAAACCACTCCATCACCTGAGCTGCAGCCACAATGAAGCATATTGGTTTCAAAATAACAAAACATACAAATAAAATAATATGATTAATCTGTGTGTAAGAAGCTAATTTATATAATAATTGTTTTTTTAAACTACCAATGACAGTTTTTCATTATTTTTGGGCACATTTCAGTTTTGTCAAACGTTATCGGATGTTCGGCCGTGAGACTTTTATTGGTTTTCACAAAATCCCTATGAAAAAATGAAACATTGCAGAAAAGTTTGAACAAACAAAGGTCATAAAGGTCGCAAAGTCGTTAAGTTTATATATACAGAGAAAATTACCCATCAGATTCAGCCATCCTAACCAAACCGTTGTATTATCTTTACATAATCTATATAATTATATAATATAATCTGTGTCCATCAGTGTGAAAATAGCATCTTAGTCTGCTAATAATGCCTTGGCTTGGTTTTTACAAGGTTTTAGTTTATTATAACAAGCAAGAAAATGGTAAAAAAAAAGCTGGGCCTATATGCTTAATTATGAGCAAGAAATAAAGTAAAGAAATTATTCAACACCAGGCATTTATAGTGACTATTATTTTTTTATATTTCCTAGCAGATAACTGTGAAGAAGTCCAAATGTTTGCAGTGCATAGGTCTGGTTTACAGAGCAGTAGCAGCTACCAACACCATTCATTCCCTTTTAAGTGTTTGGTCTGTAAGCAGCAAATAGACTCGCACACCAGAAAAGGAATGTGTTGTTGAGCAGTTCCCCTGAAAGTACACACCATTCTGTTTCCTTTTAGACCGGCCCCAAAGAGAGCAATAAAGAAACAGACGAGAACTGAACCAGGGGGGACCAGAAGAAAGTGAAAAAGGTGACTTGAAACGCAAACAAATGCTTGAACCTTCTGAGTACTCCTAAATCAAATTATAAGAAAAGTGAAACGTCTGCTGGTGGATAAACACATGCCATCACGTTGTCCTCTGTTTGCTGGCTGGACATCTATCCGATACAGTCCAGCTCCTACTCTGGCATCGAAACCGGGAAAAACTACAGCACTGGACACTTAAGTATATCATTTGAAGGCTTGGTTGAGCGTTTCACAAATAAAGCACGATGTCAGAGGCGCACTTCAGGGTAGATCATTTGTGTCTCAGTTCTGTGGCCACTTGAAGGGGAGTCTGATGGAGAGTTCTGATCTTATTTATTTCAGCACCTCATAACCGTTGAAGGGTTTCCATTTGGTGACTGATGTAAAAAGGCAAAGGCATGAATGGAACAAGACTTTATGGTTGAGAACTCATGTTTGACTTATTATGCTAAACAATCTGATATTGTGTCACGAACACAATTTCCGAACTTTTACTTTTCTTTTACATTTCAAGAGGCATGAAGCCGATCATGCCTCTTGATCAGCTTCACGCCGGTTGGAAATGGTTGGAAAATCAAATATGTTCGTGTGAAGCTCCTGCCGGTTTTCACTGCATCAGATAAATGAAGTAATCAAAAGGACACACTGAGGCAATGAATGTTATCGCAGGAAGAGGAGGAAATTGGTCATGACGGAGAGAAAAAGCCGAAGCCCCATTCATGTACAGATGTGCTTGTTTAAACAGGCTTACAAGCACAAGCAGTTTTACAACCTTTTGATTTTGATGTTGAGGGAAAATTGAGCTTATGTAAGTAAGTTACATAAGTTCTACTACGGCAACATCGTACGTCAATGACATCATGCTGCTCCAATGGGATTTTAAAGAGTGAGAACAGAATATTTATTGTCTAGTATGGCATTTTAGATACGCCTTGAGCAGCACTTTTTATACATCTTCCTCCTGGGCTTTAAATGTTACTTGCATATTTTAAGCTGCCGAAACACCCCGCCTCTGTCCTGCCTTTAAGCCTTTTGCATTTATACAGATGTTGGATTCACATCTCTTGCTACCTGCACCTCTGCTTCTCAGAGTTAAAATAACTCAGGCTCTCCCATTTTGCCTCCATAGTGTTTATACAGAACAGAGGGATAGAATAAGAGATATTACTGTGTAAATGAGGCTTTTCTTTGCGCCAAAAACAAAAAAAATGGCAAAACAACAATGCTGTATTATTATAAATAGAGAATGTGTGAATGTGTTAATAATGACATATACAGTAGTAGCAATAGAGTCCTGTGTAGTCTCGCAGAAAGATGTTTAATTCGCCTAGGGGTGCAACTACGATCTCCCATTGTTTAATACGCTGTGTAAATGGGGATAGAGACACTTATCCGATTATGGACAAAACACTAAAACTTCCATCATCAATGTCTCTTTTAAGACTTTCCTCCATATGCAGTCACTAAAGTTGATAAGCTAAGGCCAGTGGAGCAGGGGTACCTGGGGCCGTTCCTCGGTGGGAGTCTGGGTCAGTCTTGACGACAGGGTACAGGCTGCAGGACCAGACACTGGAACACAAACCTGTCATTGTCTCTGAGCGTTTAAACACAGCCTGGTGTGGAGTGGGAGGCGGCGGAGGGCTCAAATGAAAGCCAGCATCATAAATATAAAGGAGGAAAATCACTACTTGCAGCCGAAAATGTCACCACGACCTTTGTAATTTGTCCCTTCATGGCAACTTTTAATGACCGTGCAAGTGTAGAGATACGACCTGATGTCCTTTAATATTAGCCTTGATTCTGTTGTGTCGCACTCACTGCAGCATTAGAGGTCAGCTAAGAGGGAATATCAGATAGGCTGAAAGAATGGTGCGTCAAACCCTCTGGACTCAACCATTACAACGGATTTGACATAGTGATTTAAATGTGTGCGTAGGATAAACAAAAGTACAGCTTAAGCCCGCATTGGTGCATGTTCAGTTATACTTAAAACATAGATTTGTCTCATTCTGACAGACACTTGGCTCAGGGAGACTTAGGGATGTGCTAGCAACTCCATGTGCACACAGATGACAAAACTCGCCGAGGAATAGCTCAGCTGAGAATGCAATTGTCACCTCATCTGTCAACTTCCATAAGCTGGTCTCCATCCTGATGTTCCACAATACTCCATCAACACCAAACAATAACATTGCAATTACTCTCAATCATATAGTACAGTCCCGACCGCCATGAGGCAAAGTCTGGTACTCAGGAATGAATCTGAATTTATTTTTAAATCATAGCGCATGGATGGCCAAAAGACGACATTTTTGGCCTACATCTGTCTCCATTTGAAGAAAAAAAAAATGCTGCCATACATTAGTGCCTCACATCTGGTTTGCATTGAGAAAACTATGCAGTCAACTCCTGTGTGCCAGTGGAGGTTTTGGAGAGTCACTGCCTGGAGAAAGCAAGAAAGGTTGTCTTTAAGTCTTCTTTCTGTTCTGGTATTTTTTGCCGGTTAAATGTTGAGATGGCGGAGGGATAACTGCAGCGAGAGTGAGAAGAGAGAAAAGCAAATCTTGAAAGTAAGTAAGAAAAGAAAAATCTTGACAGTCTTCTAGTCAATCTTAGGAGTTGGTGGGCGGCGCGTTGAGAGGGGAAGAAAAGCAAGGAATGTAGAAAAAAAAAAAGAGATTATAACCATTAATGTAAGGAATTACAGGCCGATACAGCTCAAAGAAGAAGGCTGCACCCTCATGAGCATAAAACTTATCGGAAAATCAATGAAAGGTGTTGAAAGATTTCACGGTAACAGATTTTCCAGTGTGGCCCCTGGTATAGAATAAGACTAAATAAGTTGAGTACGATTGATGTAAGACCTCTGTGCATTCACACGGGAGGAAGAGTATATTATTTCTCTTCAAACAAACGCAGTCATCAATCCCAGGATTCCTTACGTTTCCAAGGGCAGACTTTTGCCCAAAAATGGTTATCTTAGCCACTGTCCTGAAAGTTCACGTCCTCCCTGTCATGTGATCGAAGGGACAGGGCATCCCTTTAAATCTAAAGCCTTTACTGTTAAGAGGTGACACATCCCACATTTGATGGGGTTTTTTGGGGACTTATTTTAATAAACATCATAATAATGATAATGTTTAAGTTCCCTGCCGAGCCAACATGCCATAATTAACACGCGTGACAAAGCACAGACTCAATCTGAGCAGAATGAGAGGCATGAATAGTGAGGTCATGGTACTTTCACTTGGAAGCTGGGTGATTCAGTTACTGGTTTGCGAGCCCCTGGAGAGGATGTTGTTTTCACAAGACCAAACCTCTGGAGGGGAACAGAAAGAGCCCTTCTGATGCAATATCTTCTGTGGCAAAGCAGAAATATCAACTTTTTTTTTCTTCTTTTCCTACAGGGCAGGCAGACACAAGACAAATGTCTCGCATGTCACCACAATGGAAAATTACCTCTGGACTGCTCCTATAAATAAAACAAATGCTAAAACTGCTGAAGCCAAGAGCATTTGGCCTCTTCTGATTTACACAGGTCCTAATATGGATTTGATGCACGTGCCTTTGCGCCGCTGCATTGGAGTTTACCAGGAAATCTGATCGTTGAGGATAATGACATGCTTTCACTTGGTTGTCTGTGCTTTTGATATTATACAAAACTGGCCTTGAATCTTTCTCTTTTTTATCTTTCCATTATGGCTATATATCTTCTTTTGTTGAAATTTGTTGATAGTGGTTTGTAAGTGAAAGCTTTGTGGCCTTGATAAACTAAAACTACCATTAGTTTTCTGTTTCTACTCAGCTTTTATCCCATCTATATAACACATAATGGTAACAGAGAATAAAAAAATAAAGAAGTAGGACTCAAGGAAGGCATAGAAATTAGTAATTTGACTAGATACTTAGCAAAAAAGATGTTTCCGTTCCTTTGAAATAAATCTGAGTCATCTGGACATGGCCCATATGATAAATACCCCCCCCTGAAATGCACAAAACCTGCATAAGAATATGACATATCCTTTTATCCTGTATTGATTCTAGAGAACTGGATATTGTTTTGGAGATACTGTTAAATCTCGAGAAGATGACCTTCTGAGTTGCCTCAAAATCATCTTAAATAAAAAAAATAAATAAAAAAAAGAAGATGACATTAGTCCTATCTGCATATTCTGATAATGTCATGTGTAATTGGTGAAGTTAATATTTAGAGTGTAGCAGATTAGCTCCAGAGTATGTGACCACCATTTAGGCTCAAATTTAAAATCACTTTTTCATGGAAACTACAAAAAATTTGAATTTTTAATCGAGAGGCTCACCTTCTTATAGTGGTTATTATATGATTAAGATTTGGTGAAGCTGATATGCATAGTTTGTGGTGATAGTTGTATTTTATTAACATAGGCATGGTCTGCTGTCTGATCGGTGTGTTGAATCAAATTCTTCTTTCTTTTGCTCAAAAACCGACTTAGTGGGACTCAGATCTTATGTATGGCAGACTGCCCCACTTTAAGTCTGTAATCAGGGAATCACCTGGGAAAATTTAGTTTTTTCCAGGGCCAAGTCAATTTCTACCTCAGGGATAATGGTGTTCAATTTTACCAGCAGCTATAAGGCTAGAGACGTTTCTGAGTCTTGAAAGGCTTAAGCATTTATTAACCGACACTCTGTAGCCTGTACTAATGATTTACTGCCAAATTGAGATTAAATTGGCTGCTAAGCCTTATCCCTGCCCCGCAGGAAATAACAAACTCCTCCTTATACAAGAGCTCCCGGGGCGCTGCTGTCAAGAAGCCTTGTGCTAGGATACCTTTTCCAGTGTTGTTACCCTTTCTCCAATTTGTCACTGGCATCACTATAATAAGATTTCAGATTATCGCATATAAAATTCTATACGCAAATGCAAGTGAGATATTTTCCCCGTCGAGCCCCGATGCATGGTATAGTTGAGCATAGTAAGCATGATGATAATGACTGCATCGTCGTGTTGACTTAAACAGGCCATGACCGCTGCTGATTACGCACTAGCTTAATGCCTATTGGTAACCCACAGGCACTGAGCACCAAGGCTAACAGTGGATCAAGAGACACCAATTGGCTGCAGCAGCCTGGTCATTCCCAGGTGGTCTCCTAATGTTGCTGAGTCACCACAACTAACCCGGACATCAAGGAGCTGGGCTTAAGTTTCGCTGTCTGCACACTCAGCAAAATAAGCATGCCTAACACAAGTGTGCATGCGCACATACCCACAACTGCAAGCAATTATTTATAACTCATTCAGACTTGTGGCTCGTGGCTGCAGTGATCACACCTGACCTTGAGGTTAATGCCATACTAGAAGGGTATTTTCTTAAGCCTACATCCCATCATCCCCAGACATGAATATTCAGCTTGTTGTTCTAAGCATGTGGATGTTTCCAATCAGTGGGTGTGGAAGGCTTTCACTGGTATAAAACTCGGTAAAAACAAGCTACGGTCATGACATCAGCCGCACCCACAACCTCAATAGGCCAAATGCTCCCATTTCTCTCCCAGTCTCACTCAAGAGAAGGGTGCATATGGAGAGGAACAAAAAAGTATTACCTTAGCTGAAAACTGAGTGGCCCCAGCCAGATGAAAAATGAGGGGGATTAATATGTAAAAAGTCATTTCCAGTATGTTCAGAAATGTTTTCCCTTCTCAGGCACATCTCCTTGGCAACTTTAAAACAGTGCCCTCATTCCCCCGGACAATAAACCTCCTGGCAGTGATACTAAGGCCATCCTGTACGGCACCACAGCGGTTCATAAGGGATTAATCTGTGAATGAGAGAAATGTATGTTTGCTTTAGGAGACTATGATACCATGTTAATAAATCCAAAAAGAGATTTTTGACTACCTCACTGTGTGTGTCTTCAGTGCATCCTCTTCTCCCCTACATACAGTTTAACTAACACTATTTTAACTGATTGACAGGTCAAGTGAGTAACATTTATTAACTCATTACAATGGCACCTATATATTTGCTGCCTAATATATACCGCCGGTTTGAGATACATTGGACAGCAGATGGCATTTTGTGCTTGTAGCTGAAGTTTTGGAAGCCACAAAAATGAGGATTATGAAGATTTCACTGACATTGACAAGACATGTACCAACATTTTCGCAGGCCAAGTTCCCATCTGTGAAGTGAAAAATTTTCCTTAATGGCAGTGACCTCTTTCAGCAGGATAATGTAACCTGCATGCATCCATACTGCAAAAAGTAGATCAGGAATGGTTTGAGGAAGAACATAAATGAGGTGCTGACAGGGCACCCCAAATTTCCCAGATGAAATCAAGTATGGGGGGAATATGCTGGACACCGTCAGAGGTCTTGTGGGGAACATGCACAATCTTATGCGGGTGGTTATATTGTTATGGCCGATTCATGTATATTTATTTTAAAGCACCTCATAGCACAAAATCAAAGACCTAAAAATCACAACCTTTAATTTTCCTCTCATGAAAACTTTACGTCTTCTTCCTTTAGTTTGAAATGTCCTACCAGAACCTAACATGGGTTCATTTCCTACTGGGGCAACAACCCTTTTCCCATGCGTGGCGTAGATAACAAAGAGGAGTCCAAGCCAGACACTGCGGTACTTCCTGTTACCAAAAACAGACATTTCTGGGACCTCTCAAAAATATTAGACATGAGCGTTTGTCAACACAGAGTCAAAAGTCAAAATGAAAAAACAGCAAACACATTGGTTCTCCTGCAGACGGATGGAGTTGTCAGGAGGCTGACACTCCTGCCCTCTTGGTTCTGAGTAGTTGCACACCTACAGTAGTACGCTAACACAGAAAGCAGGGGTAGACAAAAAGGATCCGACAAAAAACTAAACACAGCATCCAAACTGGGGGCCAACTGTTGACTCGTGCAGGAAAAAACAGCCACAGCGAGTAATTTGATTTAGTCTCTTTGTGGGGCTTTCCCATCAAGTGTAATTACAGCCATTCCCAAGCCCCATCTTTTTCTGCTCGCATAAATGAAGATGATAAGATCAAACAATTTGATGTATTCAAGGATTGAGTTTCAAACAAAGAGGGAAGATATGGATTACAACAAGCAAAACACATTCAGTAGATCATAAATTCAAACTGGATTGAGGCACAGGGACTGACTACTGCCCGGACGCCCTCCTTAGTGCTCAGTCCTCAGTAGCAGAACCGGAGATGGAGGCTTTTCTTATTCAAACCGTAATGTCATCATTAGTGAGGTCACTCAAATTAGAGATTTTAAACTGCAAACAGTGATAAAAAAAAAATCTGTTTCCATTCAGGCTCTACAGGAGATACGTTTAATTTCCCCTGATAATTCTGCACACTGAGGCAAAAAAAAAAGGAGAAGTAGCAGGACTCTGTAGGAACACATCTTTCTTGACCTAATTTTTAGGATCCCAGAGAGGGGCCACCTCCTTTCCATCTTTGTCCCTCTCCCTGTTTGCTTTGACCTCTAAGTAGGTCGCTAAAGTTGAGTCACGTGTCCAATGGATGACCCTGGCAGCTCATTTTTGCTTGTTGGAAACCAAACACACACTGATTAATTGCCGCACAATCAGGATGTGTATATGTGCGTGGTACACTACTGGAGGTTAGTGACCTCTGGGTCATTTATCCCCCTCGCCAGAAACGCCAGGAGAATGTCCCTGCTCTGAAATGCGGCAGGCAGGCCGAAAAGTGGCTGGAAGGAGCTCACTTCAAAGATGTCCATAAATCATGCTGCCACGTATCCCAAGACCCCCTCCACCTCCCCGGAGTCACTCACCCACCTACCATTTTTCTCATTTTCTCCACTGTCTCGCAGTCTAGGTTCAGACGCTGTGCCTTTCTGCATTGCAGGTTTTTACTTGTCATCTGTACCCCCCCCCCCCCACGCGCTGCCTGGATGGTTGCATTTGATTGTGTGGTAAATGAAGGTGTGCAGGTCATTCAGAAATCAATCATAACAGAAGCTGTGGATCGATTAGAGTAGGTCAGTGGGAGCTGGTGAGCAGTTGAGTGGCAGATGTATTGATTAGCATTGGTATGAAGAAAAAAAACAGCTCATCCCTTTGGTAGGTATTTATCTGCAGGTAATTGAAGTCTTAAGAAGAGCTGCAAGTTCAGACATCCTAATAGTAGAAGTAGCTAGTTTCTTGACTTTGCCAGAACAGACCTGCAATCCGTCAGGTCTTTATCTCCCCCAGTGTCACACTCTGGGAACTCTTTATCATGCAGCAATGCAAAACACCATTCGTCTTCCCCACCTAATTCATTATCAGTGACAAAATGCAAAGTCCCCGCTTTGGTTGTTAAATGCAGAGACAATGGGAAATCAGGTGCTTGGTAAACACTGATAGCGTGGTTGAATTATGTTGCTTCCCAAGCAGCCTTGTCTATCTCTTTTGATCTATTAACCACGGCTCTTGTCGAACCTCGTTCTGCTTTTATCCCGATTCTCTTTCTTCCATAGGATCCTGGGCTTAAAGGGATGCGGGACCAGTGCTGAACACAAAACAGACATAAACAAAGTGAGAGGTTTGCTGAAGGCACAAGGTTCTCATCATGCCTCTGCAGCCTTTTCATCGATCATGACATGTGTAAATATGTGTCTCACCTTGAGTAAATTAATGGTATATATGGCTCTGCCTCGATTATTGGACCAGCTGTAACCGGTGCTAGATGAAAGTTAAAAGCGTGCGCGCTCTACTTTCTTCAAACTTCGTGCTGTGCAGGGACGACGTAATACTCCCCTGACAGATTGCCACAAGCATAACACAGTGTGACCGACGGCCATGATCCCGCATCACTTCTCATACTATAGGATGCTTCCATTTCTTCAGAACCACTCATTAAACGTTGAACAGTTTCCACTCACCACTGAGAAAGCGTGTGATGGGATGAGGGATGGCGGTTTGTGAGGGGGGTTGAATACTTTCACAGTGAAGTCATGGTGCTTGTGTCATTGGCCCGCTGCTATTCTTCGCTCACCGTCTGGCCTCCATTGATCTAATTTCCATTGCCAGCATTTGACGTGATTCTGTTTGAAGCCGAATGTTTAGGCCCATTAAACCACCGATGGAATTGCAAACGTATGGTGGACCGCCGGAAAACTAAAGAAAAGAAACAACTATGTGATGTTTACCAGACTTATGAGAGGAGTTAAGTAACCAGAATGTACACTTTGGTGCTGCATTCAGAGACAAGGTGAGACAATTCCAGATCATGTTTACACTTGGAATTACAACTTCTTGCATTCCTGTGCTAGAATGCCAAGGATCACTTTCTATTATTATATTAATAACTAAGATCTCATCTGATCGGTCTGAAAATCCTGATTATATATGTTCTCTTATCTGATATATCACAAAGCCCGAGTGCTTGCTCTTTTGTTTGCTCAGCATGTAGCAGCTTATGCACATTTGTATATTCCCCGAGTAGACTGGTGGCAGACACTTTGTTGCTGCTAATGTGGTGGATGCCCTCTCTGCAGGTCGTTTGGCAGAATGCCTCAGATAGACACACTAAATCAAGCTGCCAGTCCTAATGGGGGTATGTGTCGCATCATTTCTCAAACATCCCAGTGCAAAGAAGCATACAGGAACTCTAAATGCTCAGATAATACAAAGTACACCACACTATAGTCAACATCACGAAGACTAATCTACACCTGACTTATGACTTCATTAAGTGCAGAGCCTGCTGTTTCTTTAGTGATGTCCCGTCATGATAAAAGGTTATGAATGTCAGGATGAAAGACTTTTCCATAGACATAAAAATATATTTCTTTAGACAATGAAGCTACTATTAACAACAATGAGGTCCAGACATTTATTTATTTATTATTCGCTTAAATGAAATGCTGTAAAAGCATATTAAGACCCCCTTCTTTTACTTTTCTGTAGCATGTGTGTATGTATATTGCTATACCATGAGCATTGCAGCAAGTGCTCTGGAGTTTACTCATCTATGTGTTTTCCAGCTGTCAGACAGACAGAGAGGCGATGCAATAAAGTATATTTCTATTTATGCATATGTGTTTTTGTACACTTTGAACCACGGTGGCGCCGAAGCAGAAAAATCCTCTTTATTTCAAGGTTTTACCTCACTTTATTTTTTGCTTTTATCACACTGTCTGTAAAGTTCTTAGGCAAAGTTTGTTCTGTGAACTATTAAAACGGAGAGAGTTCATGTCTGTGATTATGCAGAAAGTATATTTCTCAGCTCTGTGTGATCGTGTCTGAGATGGGATCATCAGGAAAATGTGTTGTTTCAACGAATCTGTTGTGCAGGTACCGTTCATCACCAATGAACAGCTCAAATATATCCCCATCGCCCTACCGGACCAGAGATCAGAAGTGGCTGAAAGGTACCACTACTACTTTCTTTCTTCTGAATGTTGAGCAAATATTGTCACAATGGCATGGAGCGTCTTTTCGTGAGCAAGATGTTTAAACCCACTCTACTCCAGGACCTCTATAGGAGCCATGACCTTTCGTTAAAGCGCCTGTTAGCGACAGCTGCACTGTGGAAGCATTTGTCAGCCTCTGCTTTTTGCAACCATGCCCTCCTTATACTCTGCAGTGTGATTATTTTGCAAGTGATCAAACAAGTTGGTGGGCTACCTTTGGGTGCTGAAATTGTTTGTCTGAAGTGTTTGCACTGGACTTCCTTTTGTTTGGTGTTCGAAGAACCAACACATTCTTTCAAGATACAAGCTGTTGTGGTTGAGACCGATAAGTCGGCTCAGTGTTTGGACTCGCGTCATCCATGTCGCTCTGCACGTACCAGCATTTGTATGAGCCACCTGAATAGGCCTGATGCATTCAAGGACATGTTGTGAGTCCTTGCATCGGGGAAATTATGAATTGTATTGAAATGAGTAAGATTATGTCGATTATCAATTATCTTACATTTCTTAAGGATGACCTTCAAGCACTGCGCGACATGTGAGGGAATTGTGGTGCTTTGCTAAAAGCTCCAGCTATAGCCCTAATGACTCTTGTATCATCAAGGGGTCTATCAACACCAGATGATTATGGTAAATAACAAGTCAGTGCAAAGCAACAACATCAGTACTCTCTGGCACTGAGTCATATGTTAAATAGGTTGACGTTAAAAGCTCTGATGTCCCTCTGGATTGAGTTACGTCTGATTCCTAAAAAACATCTTGAGTTCAATATGATCAGCTGGTTGCGAATGCGCTGTCGAACAAAGCAGCACTTCACTGTAATGATATCCCTGCATCACACGTAAGAACACTGAAGGTGAATGAGAACTAATGCCAAATGATTCGTCTCTGTAATGCATTAGTTGGGATTAGGGTAAATAATATCTGTGCACAAACAGAAATGTTTCACGATGGAGAGATGGTATACACAGTATAAACTACAGCGCTTTCATTCGTCTTTGATTTTGCTTTACCAGGACAGCACACTGACAGATGCACCCACAGGCAATGTTAGTATGCCAGGCCACTCCTTTCTCCATTCCATCCTTTCATTCTCTCCCTGAACCTCAACTGTTAAAGCCAAGAAATCCATCCTTAGCATTCTGTTACTTATCATGGTTGTAAATCACCGTCATCTTCTCATTGAGGAGCTGGCGTCCTTTTATAGCCTTAGCAAGGACACTTTCTGCCATTTATGGCTCCTCCAAAGCACTGTAATGGGGCCAGTAAGTATCCCATGTAGATAGGAGGGAACACAGTGAAGCCAAGAAGCCAAGAAATGTCCCCTTGCTTCCTACTTATATCCAACGCAACTGTGACAGCTTTATAAATTAGTGGCAAAGTGTGCCCAAGCAGTGCCAAGTGCACTCTCCTCTGTGACTGACATAAATCCACACCTCCTTGTATGAAGCAAGTCTGGCTTGTCTCAGCCTGTCTCCAGTCTAGAGACACTTTTGTTTCTCCAACGTAGCCATAGATATGAAAGTGAGAGGGTGAGCCAAAGTGTGTGTGTGTGTGTGTGTGTGTGTGTATGTGTTAGAATGAGCAGAAATGATGAGCAAAAGACAGAGAGAGAACGATGATGTGAGAGGTACGGTGAACGGAGTCACATTCTTGATCGCTTGCTAGTTTCATCATGCAGAACAGGCATTTTGATAGTGTTTACTTTAAGGGGGGGGGTGCTCTCGCTTGCAGCTGCACTCCAAATAAACTGTCTTGTGTTTATCAGCGACAAGATAATACACATCTAATCTGAACAAGTAACAGCTTTTCATACAGTCCTGACAAGTCCGGTCCCTCTGAATCATCCCAGGAAGATGTTGTGCAACGCAGATAACGCTCACACACACACATCTGTATAAAAAAGCGCACCTACTAAACGAAGACACCTTGCCATACACCCACACACTCTCTCACGAGAGAGAGAGGCTGCAATGACGTCACATATTGTGCTCATTCTCCGCAGATGTGGGAACCAAATTTATTAAGTGTTTGGGAAGCAATCAAGGCTAATCCAGTTGGCGCTGTGGCGGACTGAAGTCACTAGCCATATAAAGACGGAACTACCACAGCAGCAGGGGTGGCATGGTGGAACAAACAACACACATGTACTGAATACTGTGCCAGGTCTAAACTCCCTTTCCAAGACAACTGAGACAACTGAGCCCTGCTAGAATGTTCTTGCGGAGAAATACTTTGTTAACGGCCCACTCTCTCCGGGTTAAAAGTGTTATGAAAGGTGACAGTTTCAGCCTCGGGCATTGTATCCTTGTTTGAGGCCTGCTGTGCATTACTGCGTGGTTAAGAACTGCTTGCCACATGGTCTCAAATAATTGTCCAATTTAGTCAGTGTGCGCAAACAACCAGTGGGAAAGATGACATCATTGATATTCTCATAGACATAAAACCACTCCGTCAGTTATGGTTTCTGTAAGATTATTGCAGATAGGCTTTTCTTTTTTCTTTTTTTTTTAAAAAATGAAGCTTTTTAATGGCATCTCTCTCAGCAGAGACCATAATGGGGGGCTCTCCATTGAATATGTATCGTATGATTTGGCCATTAGCCACAACCCAACATAAGCATTGGTTATATGAAGTCATGATACATAATGCTTTGCCAGTTGTATAAAAACCACTGCAATTTGTCTACAGACTTAAAATTGGTGCTTACCTCTCCATCCTCCCTTCTCCCAGCTGCTTGATGTGACTTAGTTGATTTTGGAGGCCAATCTGCTGACAGGATATATACAACTGTCATCCTTATTTATGAGCTGCTTTGTGGCAAGTATTCCCTGTGCAAAAATGTACTGTGTTCTTGGGATAACAACTTATCGGTCAAACAGCCAGTTCCAGCTGTTTTAGAGTAGCTGCATAGTTTTTTGGCAAGGAGACTTTCACAGGTGAGATAGTTCCATGGGAACACAGACAGGTTAATCCGGGTTTTTGTTCCTGAGGAGAAACTGAAATGGTTGGAGGAGTTGATCATTCTAATACGTTTTGCACCACAGCCCTCCTTTCATCGAATCCTGTGAATTTGCACATGCCATACAATTCCTTTGGCGCGTGACCCAACCCTCCTTCCTTCAAAGCGAGGGTGAAGGGAAACAGTCATGGCTGGCTCACGTTTCAACAGTACGCATTTACACGATGACAGAATGTGATGATGCAGCAGTGAATCGACGGGTTTCCTGCACCCAAACAACATCTGTTTCAGGCGAGATATGCAAAGGAAACTCTGATAGGGAAGAGAGGGTATCATTAATTCAGTGGTTAATAAATACAGACAGACAGACAGAGGAGGGAAGAATGAGCAGACCATGTGAAAGGTGGAGAGAGGCAAAGCATCGCCCCATCCTTCTACAATGTATAATTAGTTTGTATAAAACTAGTAAGTGTGCAGTTATAAGCCACCTGCCATTCAGTGCTGCAATTTGGTATTTCCTTTGAAAACAGGACTTCCTTTGAGAGTAGAAGATAAATGATAGGTATAGGCCAGTAATTGTATGTCTTGAAGATGTAATTACTCCATTAGCACAGTCAGTTACCCTTTACACTCCTTAGCAGCCAATATAAAGTTATGTTCTCTTTACGAAAAATGTCACATAGAGTGAACACAGTGGAAGAGAGCGTACGGAAGGTGGGGAAGACGAGATGGATACAGAGAGCCACGCAGGATGGCTGGATTGTGAGAGGGGCATACTACGTCCTAAAGGGGCCCTGGCTCAAAGGATCAAGTTACAGACATTTACCAACAAAGCGTCCACGGAGGAAGTCATGCGCCCCTCACAGTAACACCACAGCACCTGGCCATTCACACACAGGAAACCTGAGGTCACATCCCCCCTTTCAGAGCATTCAGACGAGCTCCTGCTGCCAGACACGCGCCCCCTCAGCCTCTTCAATAGGCTGTGGGGGCGCCCTGACTACCAGGGGGACAGAAATGGAGACAACAAACTAAAAAGAACATCTGAATTATGGGGAGAAAAAAACCCCAGAGATGACGCCACATGATTTTCCAAGTGTTCAATGATGCAGCTCACAGAAGTGCCTGAAAGTGTGCCAGACAGGTCCTGTTATGAGTTAGAATTTCCCTTTTTTCCCCTCATGTGTAACACAGATGTGATGGTTTCTTAATCAGTATGAACATCAAAAAGCTGGGTTGCATGGTTTGACTCTGTTTGGAAAGACATGAATAAGATGTTGAAAACAAGGTATGCACCATAATAGCCCCGATGGAATGTTCAGATTGTCAAAATCTGTGTAAAAACGAGGACACACAGACACATTTAGGAAAAAACAAGCCCTTAATGATCCAAACGCGCACAGGGGGAAACGTAGAAATCATCAGATATGAAAAGCAGGGTGAATTCTGATATCTCCGACTAAATGCAACCTTACAGGATTAGCTAGAAAGAAATGGCTGCAAAAAAAATACAAACAGTCCAGGGTCCTCTGAGGCAAGAACGAAGCGCAAAGAGTTTCAGAACGACAAAGGAGAACAGCACAAAATCTAAATTCTGCTCCCAAACCACCTGCAACCATTTGACCACCAGTTCTCCATCATTATCGTTGGCCTGGTTTCAAACAATGCCAACCCATAATAGCAGCCACAACCAGTCAGAGTCATTTAGTTGCAGTCCCTCTGCAGTTAGAGCTGGCCGGGATCCAACCGCCACGCCGGGATAACCTTTGGAAAACACTGAGTCTCCGAAAGAATGTGACCGTGGTCACAAACAGACAGAGAGGAAGAGGAAGAAAGCAAAGAAATATGCCATACAGGCCAATCGGTTCTGTCAGGGCAGACTGACAGACATAATGACCGGCTTTCAGCTGGTTTATTTCTAATCGTTAGAGTTTGTGTAAAAACAACCTGTCGATGGTGAAAGCATGTCTTGAGACCAAACTCCTCTGTCATTTCTGTCATGACAGAAACTTCAACAAAAGAAAGAAGTTGGAGTAAATTTCTGTCATGTGACCTTAGAATTCTTAATTTTAGTAGTAGCTATGGTATACAGTTGAACCAAAAATGTGCTTTCTATATTGACGCTCAATGAAAGCATGACAAATCAAACTATATTATAACAATGAGTCAAATTTTCCTAAACCACACATACTGTAATTATCCATTTTAGGGTTTTTCAGCTCATTCTTTTGGTTTTCTTGCTTGCGTCTTTGCTCCTTTGGTTCATCTAAGCATTCTTATTGACTTCACCAGCAGGAACTGAAGACACATATCCCTCTGGTGGTGGAAGAGACCAAAACATTAAGAGTAGGGACGACATAGTCCGGATGGCCGTATTCCTAGAAATGCCTTCAGGACAGTTGGGTTTATAAAGACAATTTTGTATGTACACTTAGAGTTTGTGGTATGTCAACGTTATATACACAGCTTCTTTCCTTAACCAATTACTTAATTACATATCTTAATCAATCCAACACAAACCAGATAGAATCTCTCAAAGGCAAAAAAATAAAATAAAAATCGATTAGGAATCGATTAGTACGAACCATTCAATGAAACTGAATCTAACTGAAATTAATGGATTATCGTTAAAAGCTCAATAAAATGATGACATTCTTTCGTTTCGCGGACCTCCAATGTTGAACAATGACTCATAAGTTTAAAAATGAGCTGTGAAGTTCCATAAAATAACGAAAAAGCAAAACATATACTTTTCTTTCCGACACAATATTATATATTATATTAATATTTCAAGACACACATCATCAAAAGCTCCAACAGGAACCGGTTTTAGTGAAGTAAAACAAAAGATCTTCATCTCTATTCCCTCATCCTCCCCTACAAATTAGACCTACTGAAGAACCCTGTGCCATCAGAATGAAAAAAAAAATCCTCTTTGGGCGCGCTCCAACAATCTACTCTCCCACAAAGCTCCCAGCACCCAGATGACGCAACAGGTGAACCACCAAACAATCATCATGAGGATGACGCTACTACTATGAGCCATGATGTGATGATGGACGCCCAAAACAAACCTAGAAGCTGCAGCACGGACACACCCTTCCCAGACACATATCCCACTTCCTACTGCTGGAGAAAAGACAAGTTTAGCCCGAGGGACTTTGCTCTGAGGCCCTCACACGCCGCTCAGCTGTTGTTCCTTAATCCTTCCTACCCACAGTTCAGTGGGTCACACAGTACGACCCCACATTAGGGAGAGGTTGCTTATCTGATTTTTTTTTTTTTGTCTAATGTATGTGTATGAGCCTCAAATTACAGAGGGACATGGAAGCAGGTGTGAGGCTAATGAGAGAGGGAGAAACCGGCAGAAAGAAGGAAAAGCAGGAAAACAGACGGACAGAAAATGTCGAGACTGCCTTGGTTGGCACAGGAAGTGAGTCCTCTTTAGTCAGGGCTTTACTTTGAATACTTCTCCCCAGGCAGCGTCTGTGACTAAGGTGTGAAGTATTAATGCTTGTCTAATGTCAAGCCCAGACTCAATTCAATCCCTGTAAACTCACTGAATGAATGCTAAATAGCCAGAACTCAGATAAAATAGAGAGTAATTATGATCTCATGCACATCAGAGATCACAACTGCAGTGACATCAAGCATACAACTACTAGTAATGATAAAAAAATAATACTCATTATCATCATTATAATTATTTTGATGTTTAAGGACTTTCAATTTTTTGCTAAATTAAGTAGGAAAACATTTCTTAATACTGATTATAGATGAATCTGCTATTCATAGTAATTACACCGTTATAACGCATTTAAATGTTTACTTATTCCATTCATTTAAAAACCGAAGCCATATTACACTTGATTCCTTTAAATGACATTTATAGACATACATGCTTGTTTCCCAATTCAATAAAACACAGTTTTCTATCTAAGGGGGGTGGAGATAACACAAAAAGAATAAGTGCGCTCCTACCCGGAGAAAAGTCTGAAGTGTGGAGCAGGGTCTGCAGCAACAGTTGTTCCCCCTCCTCCCCTCCTCTCCTCTCTGAGAGCAGATCCTCAGATCAGGACTCACACCGGCTCTTAGGTCGCTCTGGAGCGTCGGCCGCCAGCACGAAGGTTTTCTGGGTTTCTCCTGACAGTAGTCAAATCACTCCGGCGGAGAGTGATTCAGCTCACCGGCTACATTTGTCCTACTACTGAGGAAGTGGACCGTGAGTCACGAAATCCCGCCCCCCCCCCTAAAAAAAAACTATTCCTCCCTCTTCTCCTCCTCCAGAGACTTCAGTCGAGAGCAGGGAGAAGCCCAGCCAGTGGAGGGTGATGGGAGCTTCCAGCAGAACCCTTTGTCTGAGTCTCGTTTACAGTTTATTCCAGGAGGATTATGCTTTATTCGTCATTACTGATTAAAAAGTGGTGGTATGAATGAGTTCCTTCACTTCGATCCACATCGATAAGTCAATTCTTGACTTATTAATATTATCATTCAAACTTTTATTCAATAATAATACTATTTCATTACATGAATCAACCATAGCATTAAAACAACTTTCCCTGCTCTCTTTAATATCAATTTCTTATACACAGTAATAATAATAATAATAAATCATTTTATTTGTAACGCATTTTGCATTTGGATCAAATCTCAAAGGGCTACAAGATGAAAGGAGATAAAAGCATCAATATTGCAACAATGTTATATATAGTCATTTTAATTAAAAGGTATAGGTTCTGCTAAAATGGAAAATTTTAAGTCCTGTTTTAAAAGTCTCAGTAGTTGGTGGAGCCCTCAGATGGTCAAAGAGGGCATTCCACAGAGGAGGGGTCGCTGAGTGCTGAGCTTAGTCCGAGGAAGGAGGAGGCGCTTTGAGTGAATGGAGAGGAGGGATCATATATAGTACAGTACATATAATAATAATAATAATAATAATAATACATTTAATTTATAATGCACTTTACATTTGGATCAAATCTCAAAGTGCTAAAATATATACAGTATATATATAGTGTATATAGTATATATACATATACAGTCACATATATTATATCACATACTATCATATATATACATATAACCATACATATATATACATATATCACAAATCATCATATATCACATCAAACATATATACATACATATACACACATATATATACATACATATACACATACATATATATACAAATACATATACACATACATATATACATATACACATATATATATACATACACACATATTATCATATCACATCACACATATACACATACATATATACATATACACATACATATATATACATATACACATACATATATACATATACACACATATATACACATACACATACATATATATATACATATACACATACATATATATACATATACACATACATATATATACATATACACATACATATATATAGATATACACATACATATATACATATACACATACATATATACATACACACATACATATATATATACACACATACATATATATATACACACATACATATATATACACATACATATATACATATACACATACATATATATACATATACACACACATACATATATATATATACACATACATATATATATATACACATACATATATATACATATACATATATACATATACACATACATATATACATATACACATACATATATATACATATACACATACATATATATACATATACACATACATATATATATATACATACATATATATACATATACACATACATATATATAGATACACATACATATATATACATATACACATACATATATATAGATAGCACGATATATATGTATATATATATCGTGCTATCTAGCATTGATTAATTGTAACCAAATAATCAATGCTATTCTGTTTTCACCATGTCAGTGGTTATAATGTTATGGCAGCTCAGGGTACCATTCAGTACTGGGCCATCAACGATACATTTTCACTGACAAGCTACATTTTGAACGTTTACAATCCATCACTAAATTCAAGACGGAAAAGTTTTTCCATGCAAGAACAATTTTATGGCCTTCAACCGCGTTTGTTTGTTGTTTTTATTATTTTGTAGCTGACAGCAGTTAAAATATGAATGCTGAATATAAAAGTTGGTTCATTGGACTTTGTACAGGGAAGAACCCGTTAAAGTTGGATTCTGGATATACGGACTGATCCAGGAACTTCTTTGGCTTTAACATTTTGAGACGCTTGGTTTTCACCTCCAACTATGATCCATAAACTCCCTGACGATTTGTTATGAAACGTTAAGATTGGATCCATGAAGAAGTCCGGAATCCTTTTTGAATGTTGGAAGGAAGGAACAATTGGATCCTTTTGTTGCCCAACAGAGGGAAGGGGCCCAAGATAAAGTCTATGAACATTGAATTGGTGGAACTGGAATCAAAATAAAACGTTCCTATTTCTTGTATTCCTTTACATTCCACATGAGCTTTGCTCTTTAGTGACCTTTTGACCTTTATGACCGAACACGGTAAAAGCCATCCGAGTTGTTAAATGTCACTTCCCCTAGATTGTACGGTGTGGAACCTTTCTCTATTCATGATGTCTCATTTTTGTCTTGGGGAGTGGCGGATGCAGCACGATACCAGACATGGAATTTTTACTGACATAAGCTAATTAGAATTATGACTTAAGCAGTCTGTGCACACCTTAATAAAACAAAGAAGCTCCACCCTCTATGACAGATACTGTAGGCTTAAGGATTAAGGATTCTGTTTATGTTCTACAGGTTTCCTAGCAAGTACTGTGGTTGGTCTCTCCCGCTTTATCTGCTGTAACTCAAACAGAACGACACCAGAGTTGGACCGATATGAAATTTTGCAGGCTGATATCAACATTTAGTCACCCAGAGGAAAAACTTAATCATGTGCTTCACACGGAAAAAAAACAAGGATTGGATGTTTCGTAAATGAATGAAATGAATACAAATTAAATGATATGCTGGCATATGCCTATGCTCTGCTCCTCAAATAGGTGTGAGGAGCAGTTTTCTTTTAAATAAACTTTCACCTAATGAGTGAAATATGAGTTACATGAGTGAAATGTGCAACAAATCTGGACTAAATCTGACCGATTGTTAGGAAGTTATGTCTGAAAAGACAATATTTTTCATAAAAAGACTATCCCTAGGGAGAAAATATGAACTATTTGAGTAAATATGATATACATATATATATATATATATATATATATACAAGATAGATTTCTTTGAGTTGATTAATATGCACCGAATTTGAGCTAAATCAGACTAACGGTTGAGAAATTATAGTCCAAAAACCTTGAGATTTAGCACCCCCTAGTGTCGTAATATTCAACCGACCTTTCCCAAAATCGATCAAGTTCTTCCTCAGACTAAGATCTATGGGGATGTAAAATTTGGAAATGATCCATGAAAGAATTTTTGAGTTACCGCGTCAAAACGAACAATCGCTGCAGACGCTACGCTAACACTTTTTACCCTTATGTTCTTTTTGACTACGATTTAAACCATTTAGCACCGTTACATAAATACCTATTTATATACCTTCATTTTTATTTTTCATCTGGGTGTTTCTGAAAATGAAGTAAAAGAAGCTACGATGTCATACTGCATTAAACCGTGACCTTCTTCATATAAATGTCCAAACATGCGACTGACCCCATGCATTTCACATAACCTCTGAATTATAAATTCTAATTTTGCAGTCTGAGGCATGATCCAGTCCGTCTGCGTGCAACAAATTAAAGGATAAAAGCCCGACAGTTCATCAGGATGACTCCCTCACGGTTTCTTTGATCGTTCAAACCAAAAATAAAACAGCTCTCTGTTCTCTCTGTTCTCAGTTTTGGAAAACACATTAAAAGGGCAATAGAGGGTAACGGAATAATCAAACCAAAGCGTGGAAACATATCGTAAAGAGGCGACTTAAAATGAGACAAATATTTTTGTTGCTTTGAAAAGCTAATTTAACCCTTTAGTGTTCTGTTCAACTGTTTGGTTGAGCTCAGTTTGAGTCACTATTTCTAATTGAAAAATGTGACTGAATATTGTTTATAATCCCACCCAGTGGCAGCCTGTATGTGCTAAAAGAGTAAAGGGGCCGAGGGTGGAGCCCTGGGGGACACCACAGGTCAAAGTGGACACGGAGGAGGAAGTTGTAACCATAATTATTGAGAAAGTCCTACTTGATAAATAGGATTTATTTTTGTCACATTAAAGCAGGCTTACTTAAGAGTCACGTAACTTTACAGAACTAAAAAAAAAGTCTAATAAGTGTCAAATTAATAAAATTCACAATTTTCCATAAAATTACATGAAATCATTTTGAAAAGAAATTCTATTTTTTTTACTGTTTGAAAATAAAAGAGAAAGTTTCACCCAATTATTTGTCATTTTATGTTAACTTAAGTCTAAGTTAATAAATGAATAAATAAAATATTTAAAGAAATAATAATAAAAAAAAAAAAAAAAAGCAGATTAAAAGGTTGAATGTAAAAAAAATTTATTTAGACGTTTTTTTCTCTCGATGGAGAAAAATCGACATAAAATAAAAATAATGTTATAAATATAATTTCATAACAACCTTTAGGATCTTGGCGGGATCGACGTTGTCTCACCCGAATGACACGCTTTACTCAATGGCATTAAAGTTGCAGCTGCTCTAAAATCCTTAAACTCTGAACACCTGTGAAGACAGAAATCAGGTCTAATGAGAATTATTGCCCTGAGCAGCAGACAATTAGGCAATTAAACTGCTAAAAATCTCATTTATCTGCAAGTATGACTTGTAAAAGTTCACATTCATGTACATGTGTGACGGCGGGTTAAAATCGAGGCGTGCAGCTTTAATCACATTATCTAAGGGACGGTGAATTCAGAAAATGCAATTGCAAGCCCAAATATTTTAGGGTGATACAGATGTGATATTGACTATTCAAAGGATTGAAAGCATTTTTTTGTCACATGCACAGATAGAAAACAGATTTCCCTGTACAATGAAATCATTCTTTGCCTTCCACTCCGATTGCTGTGTAAAATGAATGCTTTGAGTTAAAAAACATTTAAAAAATAATAATGAGTGAGACGTAACAATATAGGTGATAAGACAAAAATGAAAAATGTAGAAAAAACAAACCCTTTAACTGCAATGTTAAATAACTATGGTAAAAGGTTTCAGCCCTTTATCGAAATCTCAACCCAAATTCCTGTTTCCAGACCCATTAAACAGATTAAAACAAAGGCAGCCGTCTTACACACTTCTGGAGCTTTTTGATGTTCACAAAACCTTCAACTAGTTGGGGGAGGATTCTAAAAACGATCGTATGAAAGATGCATTTAATGATTAAGGTGTTAACAGTTTCCTGGAGGGAACTTGAAGTTCACTTTTTCTGAAACTGAATCTCATCCACTTGAGAAAACTTCTTGTCTCTGATCGTCCAGATAAAACAGACCATCTAGAAAATACACCTAAAACTAAAACAGAGAAAATAAGCTAAGTATCACCACTTAATTATTAAGGACCCGCTGTATTTCTGAGGCATACACAAGTGGAGGGGAATCCTTGGCAATGAGAGAAGTTTTCGGATATTTTTCTTAAGTACAGGCTCTGATATCCCATCATGCACGGGTATTGTGGATGTATTCTCCTTTGATTCCATGTTTTCTATTATATTTCTCAAACTTTTATTGCTTGTATCCCCCTTTGATTTATCGTCTTTTATTTGTTATTGTTTGTTTAGTACTTTTTATTGCTTTATTTATTCTCTTAACTCTTAACCATAAATGTGAAGTTATGTTTTTCATAAAAATCTCCCTCTGGTGACTAAAATTGGAACTATTAGAGTAGAATGTGATATTTACAAAATAGATCCGACCCGAGTCCATTCATATGCACCAGAGTTAAATAGATATAAAATAAAAGCAACCTTTCCTCAAATCAATCCATTTCTTCCTCACACTAAGGTTTATGTGGATATTTAATTTGAGTTATTGCGTTAACTCTAAGGATCTGTGCGGCAGACACAGCAGCGTCAATGATTCCATAATATTCCCCACTTATCGCAGAAATATTAAATGATTTGTCACATGGGGGATTTGTCACAAATCTGGATTAAGGCTTTTTTAAACCATCAAGTTTTGAGCGTAAAGCTCACTTGAGGAACTGCTAACGTCATACAATCATCTCAAAGAGAAACTACTGCAGGGCTTACGAGATGGAAAACTTGTCCATTCTTTTAAGGAGTACCGTATTTAAAACCTGATACCTTTAAGAAAATTCATAATCTGAGGAGCAATGAGCGCAGAAACAACAGACCTGGATTGGTCTGTTGTTTCTCTGCCTCGATGCAACTATAGGAAGAACTTCTGCTTCATACATATTTCATTTGACTCGGCCGCCCTGGCGATTCGCAGCAGATGAGGACCAACCCTGATCAGGGGAGACATACCAGCGCCCTGAGCTCAGCCTAAGTCAAGCAGTTTTACAAAATGTCAGCAGTATTATTTTTACAGGGTCATATTAGAAAACCAAATGGATCTGCATCTGCCCCACCATGACATTCCTCCACTGGTGACCCTCAGCAAACCCACAGCCTCTTCTGCTCATGCTCTTCTCTGGTGTCAGCTTGTTAGAAAGCCACTGGTTTTCAGAATAGTATTTACCCCCGCCGTGGCTCAGCAGGCTCTTTTCTTCTTTTCTTTTTTTCTGGAAATGATAAACGCTCTCATGAATTAAACAGCGAGGAGCCAGCTAAGTCATAGTGCAGATATTCAACCTCTGAGTCCTGGCAGCCTCCTATGTCAGCCTAGTTAAACATGTTAGTGGGTGAGTGTATCAGCGAGGCCCTGGGCTGAAACCTTCACAGGAATCGGGATCATTAGCCATCAGACTGATAAACAAGGCCGTGACATAATGTGGAAACAGTGATTCCATTCATGGGTCTATTCAGCCGCAAAACATTCTGCATGCCGTGCAAATCTCACACATGTAAAACAAATTCCATGTGGTCGGCGGGGGATAGTGAGCCGCCATGGGGGGAAAATAGCTGTTTAGTGGAATATAACTGTTGTCCTATGACCTCCTCTCACATCCACAAAGAGTTTGGAGCCTGAGTGAGATTAAGGGGCTGGAGCTGGTGCAGCTCTGTCTACCAAAACTATCATATCAGGAATGAGTTGTCTTTTCCAGTAGAGCGATGAACTTATCCGAGTTCCTGTAGCATTTTTTTGTTTTTTTTCTCTCGTGAAGAATAAAGTATAGTGCCTTCCATGAGAGCCAAGTCGGTGAGTTTGTTCTACCTGCGGGATACAAACAGCAAAATGTTGGAGTTAATGAGACGTTTGCAGTTTTTTTTTTTCCTGTTGGGGTATGCTTTTGGGAAACGGCTTTTAAGGTCTACTGGTCTGGACCTAAACCAGTACAGGGGTCTGGCAGCTGGACAGAAAATTGTAATAAATGTCCATGTTGGAAAAACAAAAAACTCGTTACCAATTAGTGTTAACTATGTGCTGTGGGAAATGCAAGCCTTCATTATATTGACCAGAAACATTTGGTGTATGAACAGAGAGGCCAAGGGTATTAAGTCGGCAGCAGCGTTTAAAGTGGCCGGTCTGCCAATTCAGGTTTGTGCACAACTCGAAAATGTGGCAACTAATTGCGTTGATCCTCTATGTGTGTGGATATAAATAAACCTATGCTACTATGTAAGTACATTTTTGTGGACTTTATTATTTCGGTCAGATGAAATATTGCATATTGAAATTGAATCATTGAATCGTGCAAATATTACCCCAATCATTTTTAAATGATTTATTCATAATAAAAAATGTAGAATCAATGTTAAGATTCACTCCACTACTTGATTATTACCACACTTGAGGAGATATTTAGCACTTTGAGATTTGATCCAAATGTAAAGTGCATTATAAATTAAATGTATTATTATTATTATTATTATATTTTACCATATACACAACTGCATTTATTTTACATCTACTTAATCTACTTAAGTTACTTTAGAGTAGAGTAGTCTCCATATCGTATCAAGAGAAACAATATAAATCCAATGTGACGTGTGATGAGATGTGTGCGATAAATTGAATGATGTCTTTAGGGGTTGAGAAACCTCTCCCACTCCTTAAGCTATATAAACTTTTTAAAAGCTATATTGAGTTAATTATTCAATAAATCGTCATAAACCTGAAAATGTCCTGACCTTATGAAGAATAAGAAATAGGCCTATGTGGTTTTCACAGGTCATTACTGCATTAAACAGGCCTTGATGATCATACATATAATATTTGTTTAAAAAAAACAAACATGTCAAACTTTTTAAATATCCCAGTGCAACAGATTTTACTTTTTACCCCCACACTCAACATAAATTATCCTTTTAATCACAGCTTAAGTCTCAGAAATATTCAACCTCAATACCATTCCTCATAAGAGAACACTTTTTTTTAGAATTTAAAAAAAAATTCATAGCAACTTAAGCTGAGACATTAATGCAGCATTGATATTAATCCAATAACTATTATACTAGTACAAAATGATTAAAAAGGATTTTTCGGATAATGCTTCGATACTTTCACTTCACCAAGAGTTTAAATGTACGTCTTCTTAATGGAATATTTTAAGAGCGCGTTATTGGTGCTTTTATTCAAGTAATGGATCTGAACACCTTTTGCACTGGTGTGTTTTATGAACTAATCTTGTCTTTGCAAAATGATAAACCGCCAAGTAAGAAGTAACCAGATCAGTGATGCTGTAGGTTTGGTATTGTTGAAAGCAGATGTTTTTCCTGTGGAATCTGAAATGTGAGTGGAAAGTATCATCAAATGGAAAAACAAAAGTATGCCTGCAGTAAATAACCTAATTTACCAACAAGCAGACATGAACAAGTGTGCTGCACGACATTTTTTCTCAATATATGCAATAGCACCATCTACTGGAGATTCTCTGCTCGTGCACTTTTTACCAGCACGCAGCGTATTTTCGGAACCATTTTTAAAAATTGTCTGTATCTTATGTAAAAAAATCAAAGGTGCACATTATAATGTTAGAAAAACTTTATCTGGTGGTTTACTGTTTGGTGATTTCCATCACATATTCTTTTTTTTGTGACGAATCTGCAGGTCTGGAAAAGTAAACTCGTACCAAAACGAGGCCGGAATCCACGTGCTCAGCAGATCAGGGAAGTGTAGCTCAGAGGCACTAGGGAGCTAACAGTTCATGAAAGAAACGGTCTACACATACCTGTTTTGACTAAAGATTACTTTTTGGTACACTTGGGGAATTTTACAGAATGTCTTCGTTTAGGAAAGCGCTAAAATCGCGACAGAGAAACCACCATGAAAGATCTCAGGTGAGCATATCAATGTTTTTCTGGCTAGCATGTTAGCATGCTAGCCTGATGTCCTGTTCTGTTGTTATGATATATGTACCCCTCACCGTCAAACCAATATAATCCAGTGACAAGTGTAGTAATAATTAAACTCAAAGGATATAAAATGCACCACTTTATTTCCCCTAATCTGATGAACATATTTCTCTATTTGAAATTTATGTTTCATCTACAAACATCTACAGTGCTATGGATCAGCTGTTAGCAATAACCAACTTGAACACACACTCAAAAAAAGGTTTTACCTGTTTAAACTGTATCCACTCTTATCTAATAACCAGTTAAGCTAAAAAGATTTTCAACCTCAACAGCATCCCTCATAAGACCACGTGTTTGTTGTTGGACCACTGATTCATTCCGTGGATCTTGAGCATTAGACTCTCGTATTCTATATAGGTATAGATTAACATCGTATCTTAATTCCTGACGTCTTAGAAATGCTGTATATCATTGTTGACCAGAAAGCTAAAGAAAAGCTGGTTCCAGTATATTTATAAACCACAGAAGAATTTGGACATTATTTTGTGGAAATGTGAAAAAAAAAAAGAACCTTTCATTTCAATCGTTCATCAGACTTAGCAATATTATAAAAAAAAAGAAAAAAAGAGAACACTCTACCTACAGTGAACTATGACCAGGGCTTTTTGTCTGCTTTGCCTCGGGAACCTCAAACACTTTCTTATACATATTGTTGAATGGATTCCAATAAGTGTCATGAAGCTCTAGACAATAACATCATCAGGGTGGGAACTACTCATCATTCCATTATAGTGCATCTAGGATGGGATTAGATAGAGGAATAACAACTGACAGGATGTCGTTGCTGGGATCGCGTGTTCCTGGATGGCAAAGACGCCTGACCTAAACCTCCATGAAAACCTGGGTTGTTTGACTGAGTGAGAGCAGCATCATAAACAGTAACCCTGTATAACCTCTGACCCCTTCATGAGCTGCTATCGCACAGTTTTACTTCTGGAGGTTGTCTTGGTCCAATAGAAGGAGGATAACTTATGTAATCAATGCTGATGTCACCTGAGAAAGGAGAAATGTGTTTCTTACACATGGTTATAGTTATATAATTGTCAATCTCTTGAGTGCATGTATGAATATCCATGTTAACCAAACTAATTGAGTTGTTTGTTTGTTTTTCCAGCCTGGTTTCAGAAAAAATTTTGGATTGCTGGAGAAGAAGAAAGACTACAAACTTCGTGCAGAGTGAGCTGAAAACTTGTTTTATATTTCCAGGCTATGAGAATTTAAAAATAAAAAGTTAGACTAGCCAGCGAAATACGTATTTTAAAGAAGTTTCTTCTCTCGCTTTGTTTTACAGTGACTACCACAAGAAACAAAACACTCTCGCTGCTCTCCGAAAGAAAGCTCTGGATAAGAACCCAGATGAGTTTTATTTTAAAATGATCAACTCTCAGCTGCAAGTAAGTTTAGCAGCATCATCATCATCAGAAAAAGAAGAACATCCTATTTGCCAAAAAATACTAAATGCTTACCTTCTGCAGTCTGTCAAGCCAATTTATAGTCTCTGACTTATTTTATGTCATGCTGACAGGATGGCGTTCATGTTGCCAAAACAAAAAAAGAAGAGGAGGAGATGACAGAAGAGCAGAAAAAAGTGATGAGGACTCAGGATATCAGATATGTGGAGATGAAACGGGTTGCAGAAGTAAAGGTTTGTTACCTTCAACTGGGAGAAAGTTTACTGACAAAGTTATAAATAGATTTTCATGTCTTTTGTTTGCAGAGATGGGCTTTGTCCCAAGGAATGTTTGTGTGATAGATCTTACTTTGAGACATCTTTAAGCGTAACGGACGAAATCCAAAAAGTAATTTTAGTTTTTGCGTTCTGACAGTTGAATACTAGATTGTTGATGCAAAATTCAGTTTTCATATCCTATTTAATAAACTTTATTTAATGAAGATTTGTTAAACATTATTCCCTTTAGTGAAATCTAATTGGGTTCTTTTACATTTCCTTGGGTGTCATCTCGTTTAAATACTGCATATAAATTCTTACAGAGGAAAACATGAATTACTGGCTAGTGAAATTACAGAAATATTCTTCAACTTACTGTAAAATGAATCATTTCTAATAAATATTCTTTTATTGATTGCTGTATTATGCGTTCCTCTTTCACAGAAAATTGAGAGAATGAAAGGAGAACTCCATCTTCTGGACGCAAGTAGTAAACAAAAAAACAAACATACGTTTTTCGTGGATTCTAAGGAAGAAGGTAAAAGAAAATCCAGTATATAAGTGTATCAATCGACATTAGCGCTGTTCTGGTCTCTGCAGGCTTACATTCTTTATAGATATAGATTACATAGATGATAGATCATATAGATGAGGAGCTGGAGAGCTTTAAGAACGTTTTACTGTGTCTCCCCAGTGCAGTCATTTGACCTGGCGAACCACCTCAACACGGCTCCTGAGCTGGTGGACCGAGTGTATAACAGACCAACTCTGGAAACTCTGGAGACTAAGAGCATCCAGGGCGCTGCAGATCCTCACAGTATACAGGTCTGTGTCTGTGTCTGTCATTATCACACACATGTCAGTTTCTCACGGGCAAATACAAGGGCTGCCTGGGATTTCAGAATAATTAAAAGGTGTATTTTGGTCCTGCTGGTTAAGTGGATATCATTTTCAATTCCCTTGCAGACATACTGAGTTTGACTTAAAATTCAATGTTTGTTTGTTTTTTTCTACTTAAAGGGTTTTAGTAGAAATGCATGTCTCTTACATTCTTGTTATTTGTAGTGTGATGATCCAAATCCCGTCTAATTTGTGGGCCATTCCCAAATTATATATATATATATATATATATATATATATATATAAAATCTCAGTTTGATCTTTCTTTTTGATATTTCAAATTACTGGTGGTTCATTTTTTTTTCTCTCTTCACTGAAATTGTAGAAAATGGCCAGGCAGAGGAAACACCAGTATAAGATCCTTTCCCAGAGGATTGACAGAGAGAAGAAAATGTTTGTAATCACACAGAAGATTCAGACACGCAAGGACCTACAGGTAAGAAAGTGAATTCTTATTAAGTTAAGATGAACATCAACGTCGTGGAGGAACTTCGTCTTCGGCACATACCAGTCGTCCAGTTGTACATATGAACAGCTACAGAAGTTTTTTTTTTTTTTTAGCGGATACTGTTGATTTCAATTTCTTTTCAAAACTGTCAAATCTACATAAAGGTCTTTTGTCTCTGTGCACCAGGATAAGAACAAGAAAGTGAAAGTGAAGAAGGAGACGGCCAGCGCTGCAGCTATCTACAAGTTTGAGACCAAGAGGAAACGCTGAGAGGGACGCAGTCGTCACGCTAAGCGGAAACCACCGACGGAAATAATGGACCTTTTAGATGGCAGCATACACAAAGTGGTAGTTTTATGTCTTTCAAATATATTTGCAGACGTGCATTTTGTACATACTTATTTTCAAATAATTATTAAAAAAAACCTGCAGATTATTGATGTATATATCTTGTTGTTTTATATTTTTTTATGGTTTATAACCAATGATTATATATAAATAGATAAAAAAGGCCAGAAGCTGGATGTTGAACACTATACGGTCACGCTGGTCAGCTCTCTCATCAGCGTTAAGGCAGTAAATGTTTTTTGTTTTTTACCAGAAGGTGGCGTTAGTGTTCTTCTTCACAACGTTTGGAAAACACGGCTGTTAGTTGGATGAAGACACTTGACCATGCATAGAGTTAGACTAGTCTGGAAGTCGATGGTATAACCCAACATTTACGTTCCTGATGTGGTCTTTGTGTGTCACAGAGGATCGGCAGCTCTGTAGAAGGACGCAAACTGACGAGCTGAAGCACTTTGTCCCGTCATAATAGATCAAAATGTTCCTTATCATAGGCTTCTCCAAGAAGCAGCTGACAAATTCATTCCTCCCAGGATTTAAAGGAGGCGGCTTTGGATTCCGGCAGTATCCATATCGGTTTTATTGGGGTTAACCTCATCAACTTAAAAATCAGGAAATCCCTCTTCCCTGCTGATTCGTATCGTACTATGTTATTAATCACAAAGGGATTTAAAAAGGTTTGCAGACACATGGATCAGTTATCAGGACAGCAATTTGTCATACAAGCCGATAAACCAGCATTTTTTTAAAACTGCAAATACACTAAATTCCGTGTTGGTGACGCTGGACAGTCTTTTGTGGTTGAAGCCCCCCGACTGAATACTATCCACCTCACATCCACCTCAAACAGAGCTGTTCCACTTTGCAGCGGTCTTATGTAGAACCGCGGCTAATAAAATTAAGAGTGATTTAAGGTGTCAGTTAACCGGCACGGATGACGGTGGATGATGTATTGCTAATGGTTGCTCATTAGCTCACTTAAATCAAAATTAACTATTATTAATTGTATTAACTGCAGCTGTGCTAGTGCTGAAATACCGCTGTTCAAAGGCTCCCTTGAGGGGAATATTTAACAAATGTTCATCTATTTACTCTCATCCAGTGACTTGATGATGTGGCGCTGCCTTAAATTTGTCACAGGTCATCAGATAATCTCTGTCTTTATAAACCCAAATTAATGCTCACACATTAAATCCTCCTCATGAAGGAAATGTTAGACTTGTAGGAAAAGAAAATGTCTTAATAACAAGTAGACAAAGTCATCTGCTTCTCATGTTAAAAAGTTTATGAGTGGAGTGGAACAATTATGATAGACATGTAACACCATAGTGTCAAAATAAAGATTAAGCTAACAGAACTCTTAAACGTTTGATGACCTAGCTATCAAAAGCTTCAGATTAAAATAGTTCTCTGGCAACAATTTTCAAAATCATAATTAAGCAGTACACAAAATTCCTTTCTCCCATCTAACGTTTGAGATAACCTGTTAAATTTGAAGTTAAGTTTCATATATGGATGGTACCCATTCATTCTTGTGCCCAGTAGGTGGTGCTAGTGAGCACCCACTAATTATACTTTCCTTTTGCAATAAATCCTGAACAATTCACTGAAATTAAATGTTTGTCACAGAGAACTTACTTCCTGTTGTGTGACGGCGTCAAGCTGGGACTCTTTATTTTTACGTGTGGAATTCGCTGCCCTTCTATGGCCACTCTTTTTTTTTTTAAGTTTACGGAAAATCTTTACAGACAGGCGTTCAGGTTGTACGGACCAAATTTCAATATAACTCAGACTGATTTCTAGGTGGAGTTTGATAACGTGCACTGCGACTCAAAATCAAAATGGCCGACTTCCTGTTGCGTGTAGGACATAGTACCATAAGACGTTAATGCAGATCTTGACATGATACCAATCCATTAATCTTCGGAACCAGCTTATTCAGCTCCTGTTAAGTTGCAGGGGCTGGAGGCTATGCCAGCTGACTGTTCATCACACGGCCAACACATGGACCAACATTCACTCACACTTCAGGATGAGCCGCCAATTCACCTTTGTTGAATGTTTTTGATAGTGGAAAGAAGCCAGAGGGCCCCCACACAGGAGAGACATGAAGAGAAGATGCACACACCACAGGAAAAGAACCCAAAGATGGAGGGTTTCCTTGGGAGCTCTGTAGGACTACTTTGGCACACCCAATCCTGAAACGCATATCAGATTGTAAGTTTTGCCATTTATTGTCAAGTGTGCCAAAATTCAAACTCTATCTTTGAAGTTTTGGTGAGAACTTGTGTCAACACTTTTCAGTAAATTCAAATTAACTCCAATTTTTGGGGTTCATTTTAAACCCTAACGTACTACAATATTTATTGAATTGCTGTAGTTATCAAATAGTTATTGAATCACTATTGAATTATCCCAAATTGCACAATATTAGGACCTACTGAGTCAAAATGGAACTTTACCATTATTCGGCAAAATATTAACATTACCTTATGGTGTCATGTGACGTGCCGAAAGAACGAGGGCTTCCAAATTTTGTGATGTTCTCACACCATTCCGGTTTGGAAACTATGAGTCATGACTGATTCTGTTGATTTTGAGGATCAACACGTGTAATATGGAATTTCACAACCATACGTTTCCTGGCTGAAGACACCTCTACTCATACGTTAAAGGTGGATGACCTGTGGTGACGTACTTGAGGTCACGTCTGTACATAAACAACTCCATCAGCGCGGCCATCTTTCAGTTCTGGTAGTAAATCTTTTCCCGACTCGAAAATAGCTCAACAGTTCTTGACGCTGTCAGCAACCACTTCTGTTTGCTTCTGTCGGTAAGTGTAGCCAGCTGTGATACAAGATAGATTTTTTCGGGTCTATACCCTTGCTGTCGGGGGACGCCAGCGTAGGTTTTATTTGGTCTTCAGCGGATCCTTCACATCAAATCAACCGGTCAAGACTTTTTTGTAATGAAACACCATTCTTCAACAGACTCTCCACTCTTCTTGTGTCCTTTTGTAGCTCTTAATCCTGCTGTCTGTCTCCATCAGCATCTATGTGGACATGTGTGTCCAGCTGATAGTGAGCACTAATAAACTGAATGTGCGGTGCCTCCTGCCGATAGTGTGAAACAGACTGGAGACCTGGAACCCAGCAGAAGATCACAGTGACCCAGGTTTGATTGATCACCGGGGTGGCAGAAGCTTCATAAACAAGGACCATCCATCAGCCTCTCTTGAGAGCAACTGGAGGGAAAGAGAGGGTGTCAGGCACAAATGTCACCAGGTGCAATGAGAGGTGGAATTGCTGGACAGGAGGGACCGGAGGCCTTGGCTCACACACTGCTGACCAGAGCAAAGGTGAGCCAACACCTCCGGATGGGCCAAAACAGGGAAAGAGTGATGTTTGGTGTCAACATGGACTGGATGTAATCATTCAAAGCAGTAAAGTGCAGTGAGAACAATGAAGATGAGATTATAACAACATGTATTAGACCACAAATCATCTTTAATGCTATAGTGACTCACCCCAACTCCACACATGAGCACACCAGACCTCGCAAGGTCCTTCAGTGGGGCTTCAGTCTTGACCGTTCATGCCAGAATTGTGTTGTTCCCATTAAAAGTGATTGACGTCCAACTCCCGTTCCCCTTTCCTCTTGACTTCCTCCCACCCTCCCTGCCCTCCGCTACTGCGTCACACTGCTGAGAGAGCGTGCGTTTATCGGGACCCTCAGGCCCGGCGTCTATAAGCGGAGGGGGTGGAGGTCGTTAAGGAGAGCCCATGGGTCAAAACAGTATGTGCGCAGTTCCGGGACCTCTATCTCACTCTGTAACCGAAGCACAGACAAACCACTGTTCTTCCTCAAGTTCTCCTTTCATTCCCCTCCCAGCAACCAGGCTCTAGCGCCCGGTTGCAATGGCAAGGCTCAGGGGTGGGCAGAGGGCGCCCTTTTGATTTTAAAGATATAGACAGGCATTGTCAAAACCCTTGTAATTCATTTGACGACTCACACAGGCCATCCTGTCCACCGCCCTAAAGTCATCTCAGCTAATGACCCCGTAGCTTTGCTAAGGAATAGTCATTTTTGGAATGGGGGAAGTTAGAAGTGGAGTGTCAAACAGCTGCAGGGTTTGACATTGACCCCCGTGTATAGTAACCGTTGGGAGAGCAAAAGCATAGCCTGGTTAAGAAAGGCTACAACACAATGGGTCTTTGTTCTATGCCTTAAGTTATAAAGTGCATAACGGGAAAGATAAGAGGAACATTTCGTGATTTGTTTCTGTATAATACTGGAAACCCTCTTCAATGTTTGATTGACTCATGAATGATCATTCGTTTGAATTTCAGACAACTATCACCTCCCCACATGTGTTTTTTTTATGGATGGTCCTTGCACACCACAGTTGCGACACCTCCACCAACATAACACCGCCCCGCTCAGAAGGCAGAAGCTAGAGCGGAGGTTAACCATGGATAACGACGATACTAATCGATCCCCCAATTACGGAAAGCTGGAAAAGCGAAAGGTGGGGAGAAGAGAGAGGTAGCCTTGGGGCTGAGTGTTCAGAGGGCGTCTTAGAATGCCAGGGGTGGGGGATCAGAGGTTGTCTTTATCTTAGGATCCCCCTCTCCTTTAACTTGAAGATGGGTGTCATGGGGCTTTTGAAGTGGTGGATAGAGAGGAGGGACAGAAAAGGGGGAGGAAGAGCGAAGCGTTCAGTTGGTTCACTCTCTCCATGCCAGGGGGAAGACGTCTGAAAGAAAATCCTTACAGCCTTGACAGTACCTTTGACGCGTGTGTGTTTTTGTGTATTTGTGTGTGAGTATTAGGATGTGTGTGTGTGTGCGTGTGCGCCTGAGTTGAATGTCTGGTTCATGCGATGAGGAGGGGATCACAGAGCCTCCTTTTTAAATTGCTGCTAATGAGCCCTGGCTGGCGAGAGGTACTCGAATTGATTAAATTTGCATGGGAGCCTAAATCATGACACGGGCCTCATACTTGTGCTCCCCACCTTTAGGGGCACACATACACACACATACACATCACCTCTGGTGCCCACCCCCCCGCCCTTACCCGGCACCTCCACATCAGACCTACAGGGAGTGTCTCCTCACAAGGGAGAGGGACAGGATGAAACAGGGGGAGGGTGCGTGTGTGTGCGGTGTTGAACGGGGCGTGGAGGGCACCCATCTGCCCCGGTATTACTGTCAGTCCATCATTCAGGGGAATGCCAGTCGCGTGCCTCGGGGACGTGTTCATTACGCTTTAACTACCGGATCTGTCCTTGTCTCGCAGCCTCCTAGCGTCATTGTCTGCCTGAGATTGCGTGTGTTTATTTATGCATGTGTCTGCTTTCATCACAATTGAATGATCTCGGGGTTAGATGGGGGGTGGGGGGTGGGGGACACAGCGGACACTGTACGTGGGCTTGTGACTGTAAACGTTCAAGCTTCACATACATTGTTTTTTCTTCTGCCAAGCCTATTTTCACTTCATTATGAAATCCCCAGTATTTACCCCTTTATGATAACTCTCACCATGTGGAGGTTTTATGAATGGTTTGTAATTAATGTCAGTTAGGTTGTAGATGGTAAATGGACCGCTCAAAACGCTTTATGTTGTGAGCCAGCATTCACCCATTCACACAGTGATGATAGAGGCTGCCATTCAAGGCGCCACCTTCTCGTCAGGAGCAGCAACCATTCACGCCTTTATTCACGCCATCATTCATTCACCATTGGAACAGCCATTGGGAGCAACTTGGGGTTCGGTATCTTGCTCAAGGACACTTCGTCATGTGGACCGCCGTGGCCAGGGATCGAACCACCGAACTGGAGTGGGTGAAGTGGATGACCGCTCCACCAAATGATTCACTGTTGTCCCCGCGTTGTGAACACCATATAATTCATTATAAGTTTCAATAACTCAGAAGTTAAAGGGACGATAGTGACCTGTTGTTTGCCAAAAAGGTGAACTCATATTCATAGGAGGACCTCAGGGTGGTTGCATCAGCCAGCATCATTCCTATCTGTTGTTACCTCACCTGATTCCTCCCCTAAACCATCTTGTTGTTCTCATTTTTATGATGTTTTGTTGATGAACTCTCCCCCAACAGCACGGTGATATCCCTGGAAAGCCCCCCATATCCCCATGCGCTGTGCAAGCTATTCCACTGATTGAACTCCTCAAATTAGAGTTATGTCGCCTCCTGAGTAAAATATGATCCATACAAGATAGATCTCCTTGAGTTGATTCATATCCACCAAATTTAGACTAAATTGGATATTGGACCAACAGGTTGAGAAATTAAGGCCCTTAAACTTTCCAAGATAAAACCATCCACCATCTATAACTGACGAAATGGAGCCTCGCTCTAAAGTTTTTGTCACGCATAACTATTTGTGAATGACTTGCCAGCTTTGTTGCAAAGTTTGAAACATCACCATTTTTTTAACTTATTACTGACATTCCCATTGCTGCATTACTCAGTTACAAAATACACATAAGAAATGAGAGATAAGGAAAAAGATCTATTTAATATGATAGAAATCAAATTTTAACCTGTTTTAAAACATTATAATGGTTCCCGGGGAGCATATTGGGGTCAGGGTCTTGCTCGAGGACCCTTCGACCCGACTACCTTCCCGACCTTCAGACGTGAGTTGTCCGCTCTACCCAATGACCTGCACTCGCCGAATTGTTTATTCATTATTCAATAAAATGTTACCAACCTGATTAATAACCTAATTATAAACATTCTTGAATTGTTTAGTCTCATTATGCTGCCTTGCACATTTTTTTTTATCACATGTGTTTGTTTGTTTGTTGGACTTCATGCTTACCTCTCTAATGGCCGCCAATGGCTGTTGTGTGGTAGGAGCTACTTCTTGTGTACTTTTGCACCTCAGATGTTCTCAGTAGTGTCGGGCTGAGTGTGTGTTAGTGTGTACGTGTGGGACACGGCTTGTGCGTGGTTAGCCGGGGTGATTGCAGTAATCAGATGAGGCTGTTAATCAGAGTTTGTTCGTCAGTGGGCTGATGAGGGGCGATGAGGGCCACTGATTGTAATGCGATGCTGCAATCGGTCCCTCTGCCAAATACAGAGACAAACCGCGAAGACAATCATCATCACGCTGTGCACTTTTTTTTTTACCCCCCACTTTTGGATCGACATGACAGTGCAAACAAACAAGCAAAATTCCACATTTCTTTACACACTGAAGTACGTCCCATAGAACATTCAGACTCAATCATCATTACAGGGGGAGGTTTTCCTTTCAGGGGACAGAACCATGCACTGTGACAGTACTGTGACTGTTTTGGTGTCATCTCTATTGAACAGCAAGAGCAGGGGGGGGGGAGGGTTCTGTTGGGGTTAGAGGGGAGAAAAGTCGTAGTTGACAAAAACCTTGGCGGCTGGGAGGTAAATGTGACGCTGTCAGTCATAGTCCTTTCTTGTCGCAGACGGGCTTACATCAGATCTTTTTCCACTTTCTTCTCTTTTGCAAAGGGGGGCTGCTATCGCTGATGCTATTATAGCTGCCTCATCAGCCAAGTCCCTACAAGGGCTGATACAAATTAATTAACCTAATTAGGGGCTGCGATTGCGGGTGTGATTATAGGGGCTGGAAGGGGAGGGAGGGTTGGAGGGATGAGGCAGGGAGGGATGAGGCAGGGAGGGATGAGGCAGGGAGGGATGAGGCAGGGAGGGACGGCTCGTGGAGCAGGGGATCTGCTGGCAGCGAGGGCCCAGGCGATGATCAGCCAGGAGGTGCGGGAAAGGAGCCAAGATGCTCTGCATGGCTAATGAGGAAAGCTTGCTAGCGTCATTCCCCCCTCCCCTTTCCCCTTTCAATTCTCCATTTACTATTAACTCCCATTTTTGCCTTCCTTTTCTTCCTGGATTTTTATATTTTGCTACTGATGGGCTACAATTTCATCCGAATTTCCATAATCAAAATTAATTTTACAGTATTATTTACTCTAATCTTTACTGTCTGGACATCTGATATTCTTCCCCTTTATTATATATGTTTCAACTATACTGTCCATCCTGTGCTTGTCTTTTGTTGACTGATGGGGCTTCAAAACTACATCAGGCACCTGTTGCAGTGCACAGTTAAAATGAATGTGGACCTTCAAGCCATTTCCCAATCCGATCCGACTACCGGACCATCATCTGCGTGTCTTTTCATAACACTTTTGACCACCTCCAAAAGACAAGTAGGACTCCAGATAACTGTATAGATCTGAAGTCTGACTTTTGTGGATGTTCTGCCATATCAGGTTGCAGTTCATCACCTCCTATTGTTCACATTTACAGACCTTCATACCAGGAGCCGAAATACCCCCTGGACACACACACACACACACACACACACACACACGCACACACACACACACACACAAATGCACTCAGTACCCTCAAACTTCCCCTCTCTTACACAGGCACACTCCAGAGGAGGAATATTTAAATATCCTTCTATTTGTATTGGAGACAGAACAAAGATATTCTTCAGACCGTTGCAAAATGTGTTTTCCCGCCTGCATCAGCAATTCTGATGCTTGTAATGAGTTGGAGAAGAACACAAGCCACTAGAAGCGGATAGGTATCAGAACATTTTTTTTAAAAATGGAGGAAATTGCAGAAAAACGTTCCTCAGAAGTTCAGTGTTGTGTCTTTCTTAAAGTGCAGGAACTCACACCACTATTGTCTTATGATGGCAATGTTACCTTTGAATAATGCCACTATGTCATACCAAGCATACATTTGATTTGCAGGAATGTGCCTTTAGCAGCCTCCATCTCTTCTTTCTCTTCTTCTTGCTCACGTTCAGTTTCTGCCTCTGCATCAGTAACACGGACGGGATTAGGAAACGCGAGCAGACAGCGATGAGGAGGTGTTCATATAAACGTTATAATCTAGAACCCCAGAAAAAAAAGGTGCCTTCTCTTCTCCTGTCAAAGATTCTGCATCGTAAATGTCTACAAGGCTGCTCTTCATAAAGGGTGAAATGCAAGAAAAGGATTTCTTTATCGACCATCAAGCTTAAATATTAAAACGGGGACAAGGGGCCGTGTGATAGTTCAAACTGATCTAATCATAATTTTTTATCAATGGATGGAACTATTATGAAAGACAGAAACTCAGAAACCTACAACAAATTAACCAACTCTGCAGTTTTAGACTGTGGGAGGTGGCCGATGTTCCTGCAAAACCCACAACCCAAACCCACGTAAACACAAGGTGATCATGGAAACTCATGAGTTGAACCCAGGACATTTTTTCCCTCTTCTCTGCTGCAGGACGAAATAACTTCACTTAAATTCATCAACCATGGGCAGAATTCCAGATTTGACTCACAACAAAACTAGACAGCTAAACCCATGTGATATAAAAATTCATGTTACCTTTATTGTATTTTCAATCCCTTCCAACGGCTTTTTTTTGTTTTGTGTACGCGTTATGCCTACCTTCTGACAAATTCACAGGTTTACATTCTGCATTATCTTATCCCCGAAATGTTTGGGATATAATAGAATCGTCGCCGCCGTTGATGCCGCCACCTCTGCTGCAGATCCTTCAACGCCATAACTCAAAAACTGTTTCATGCATCTTTGTCGAATAATATTTCTGGATAAGTCTTTGTGTGAGGAAGGACTGTATTGATTTGGGGAAATTTCAGTTGCATTTTAACGACACTAGGGGGAGCTTCATCTTCAAATGTTTTCGGGCTAAAATTTTCCTTCGGTCCGATGAACTCCAAATTTGGGGCAGACCCTTCAAATCTAATAGTTCACATTTTTTGGACATAACTTCGCATTTAATTTGAGGAGTTCAGAGGGATAGCTAGTACGAAGCAGGGGATTGTTTAAATACCCTTAGTGTCGAGGATGAAGGTATAGTTTTGTCTTTGTCTCCACCTGGGTGAATATTTGTTGTTGTTGTTGTTGTTGTTGTTGATGATGGATTGTTAGGAGGTTTATGTAAATACTACTGATAAACTACAGATTTTCAGTTCTTTATTGGAACTCAGCGAGAGGATGGGTGTTTCATGTCGCCTAAAGATGACCCTCTATAACATTGCATCATTTCTTTGATTTCCCATAGATAGATCTGGATGTGCAGCGAGGTGGTGTAGAAGCCTGGGATCAAATCCGATTCCCCGAGATCATGGAACTTGTCTTTCTTGGAACCCACACAACTCTGGCCACTCCAGGATGTTTGCCGTGTTATGACTTGGGTCATTTGTATCTGGAATATTGTCATGGATCATGTTTCTTTTTGCGATGCCGGCGATCTCCTGCCTTCATCAGTGCAGGCAGATAAGCCTACTTCCTCTCTCTCCCTCTATCAACCATGATACCAGTGTTGCTGCCTTCGCCAAAAAAAACTCCTGAGTATGTTGTTAAATCATTATTAAAGAAGCGGGTTTCGTTTTCTGTAATTAGTTCAATCCAAACTATGTTAGCTTCTTAATCGGTTTAAATATCTAGTGATTCGGTAATTATCCGTGGTAGTTAGTTTGATCATTAATTCTGTTTTTGTCTCGGCGTGAATCATTTTGTAAATTGTATAATATTTTAGATTCCGCTGCTGAACGTAGAAATGAGAATTCATTTTTCTTTTGAAGCTGTCTCCTGTTTTTGACATTCAGGCATTATTATTATCGTCTTTTGTTTGATTTTGATTCTATTATTAAAATTATGGACGTTCGGTCGATCCTTTTGTTTGAATAAATTAAATATGCACACAGGATATGTGGTTATAAGAATGGATGGATGGATCTGGATGTAAAATAATAGTTAGGAAGTTGGTGCAAATACAAGTAAAAATCCTTTTGCACCACATTTATTGTGAATAGTTGTTGTTAAAAATCCATCAACCTTGAATTATTGATTTAATTTAAGGGGACTGTCGGGCCTTGTCAGTGGGATGTGCTGCACCGGGTGCCATTCTAGTTCCTTTTTTTCTATTTCTTGCTATTCTATACACTGCGTGAGAATGGGATTCAACTTTGAAAGCAGATTTAAGAGCTTTCACTCTTCTTGATTTAAAAACAGCAAGGGAATGATTTGAAGGGTAAAAATTCTGGCACACAGGAAGTGAAATGGGCCAAGAACAGTGAAACTGTTTCGGAATTCAAAGAAGAATAATTAGCATGAATCATTACAGCCACATGACTGAATATAACAAATTCCCCTTTCAGACGCTGTTTTGTTGTTTGTTTCATCTTAATGAGGTGTTTCTAATGTCGGCTTATGGAGACTCTTTGGGCTTACTGTATGTATTATTGGATAATCTAAATTCCTGAATGTCATGATGAATAAGCATTGGTAGAGGAAGGGTGTCAGAGGATGGGTGATGGTCAGGTTATGGGAGTGTCTGTATTCGTGGTGTGAGCGGAGTTCCAGGCCTTTGGGAGGCATGTTTTTTTTTTTTTCAGCTCTACTTTTACCTCACAGATAAGCGTGGTCCCTGTCAGATGGGAGGTAAATACAGCACATTAGCATTTCTTTCGCATTTTGAGGTCACACTTTATGCTTTAATTAATGCCAGGGAGAGAGAAGGAAAGTCAGTAATAGTCCTGCAATGAGCCGATACTATCAGACGGCCAGGCAGAAGGAACCGCTGGGAGATGAGGGGCTGAGATCTGGTCCTCGACCGGTGTTTGTACATATGTAAAAGAGAGGACAATACAGTCCATGTCTGAGCTTGTGTGCATGTGCACATGCATTAACAATCAGGGGGAAATGTTTTTTTGTGGGTGCGTTTGTGTGCACAATGCGATTCACGTTGCTCTCCCAGCTAAACAGCTGTAGCAAGGCTGCGATCAGATATTTATAAGCGACTCATGAATATGGATGGCCAGCGAAATGGGACTGATGTTTGTCCTCTAAGAGGGGATGAAAGGAGAATGTGCTCCTTTCCCAGAGAGACCCAGTCAAGGCTGCTTATGGAGAAGGGGGCGGGAACTCTGGATTGGGAATAAGATAGGTTCTGGTGTAGGCACCGATGGTGCAGAACAGATGGTAAAATGTAATGAAATGTGAGGTGGATACTCGAGGCACAGGATTTCCATGACGGATTTCTAAATCAAACCTTAGTGAAAGCAGTTATTAGTTATTAACCCTCAAAGGTTGAATTAGATGGAACTGGGCTTCTTGTTTCTTGAGTTGAGGGCATTTCTCCTCTCACACAAGAGGCTTCACAAGCGTTAAGGGTCTGGAGGAGAGTCCAGTATTTAACCTGTTGTAAGTCACACCACCCAGCACTATAGTGGCTCGTCAAGGATACAAGAAAGTTACTCCATTATTAGAACTGTCAACATGAGAATTTAAAACATTGCAAAAAATACCTTTCCACAATCTTAGCTGCTTTGGGCTGGAAACACTCCTTGACCGCAGATTTGACCAGCAATATTCAGAAACTAATGGTGAACACTTGCGATCTCGTGTCTGAAGCAATGGAGGCTGACGGAAAATTACTAGGGTGAGACGGCTCCTTGGAACAATAATACCAGCCTCCCACCACTTCAGATATGTGTGATACCTGACCTCCGCTTCTCCACCGCTTGTTTCAAATACAACAAACGTTTCTGCAGACAGAGGCGAGGCTGTGTCATGTCTTCTCGAGAGTCCACTATCTCTGCATGCAAGAGGTGAAAAACGGAACTCTGAGCTCGTTCAAGGGAACAACTCCCAACCACCAGTTCAAATATGTGTTAACACCTGAGTCAAAACCAGAACCTGTGAAGTAGAAGAGTGTACAGATCGCATCGACTCAAGGGGCAGTAACATCTTGTACATCAGGGAGGATATCAGAGAGAACGATGGACTGTGAAGAACGCACTGAGGTGGACGGTCCTCTCAGAAGTGAAGTTCACTGTGAACCTTCACACACAGATCAGTACCTGCTGTCTACTTTTCACTGGAACACAAGCTGGGAATTATCAGAACTTTCCAGCACTGGGCTGAGTTTGTCCTTAAGATGTCCTTAAGAGGGAGGAGAATGGGACCGTACACCAGGGCTCTGAGTCAACCCTTGAGGATGATCATCACTGGAGGCATTATGGAGGCACTAGATTGTGGAAAGAGGACAGAGAGAATCTAACACAAACCTATTTATAAACAATCTCACACACACACTCTCAAGTCCGCTCTGGATGATCACTGCATTTGAATACTGATATTGGCATTTTAGATAGCAAACATAGTTTTTTGCCAATGTTAACCGTTTTAACATCCTGCTCAACTGTTTTGTTGATCTGATTTTGAGTCTCTACTTCTTATTGAAAAACGTGATTGAGCCTGTTTATAAAATGACCCAGCGGCAGCATGTATATGCTCAGCAGTAAGGGGCCGAAAACGGAGCCCTGGGGGACGCCACAAGTTGAAGGGGCCACTGAGGATAAGGCATTGACCGTGGCTATTGAGAAAGGCCTTTTTGTAGCATTTTGTAGCATATGGGGACTTAATAATCAGAATCAAGAAACTTGATAAAACCAAAAATAGTTTATATTAGTGTCTACAAAGCCAGCGACCACGAAGCCCAGCACCTAGTTTTAGAAAGGCATCTTTCTAAAACTAGGTGTGCACCTAGTTTTAGAAAGGCTTATAAAACTAGGTGCACATCTAGTTTTAGAAAGATGCCTTGGATACGAATCCTTAAGCTTCCAATTATTGTTTTTTTATTATTATATTACAATTATTGCAGCTTATTTACAAAGGGGGAGGACTCTCAATGTTGAAACAAGGATTTTTTTTTTACGACCAATAGATTTAGCAGTCGGAGGAATTTAGCCATTTACACCGATTTCTAGATTCTACTTCCGCCGCTAGTTTTGTGTAATTCATTAAGCGTTTTTGACAAATATTTATTTTTGTAAAAAAGTTTCAGAAACTTGACGGTTTAAAAATACTGGCACTTGAATGTTGAATTTCACCTGTAACGTGAACATTTCTATTTATCGGGGTAGAGTGAGCTTTTTAGTGTTTAAGACTCATTGGATCTCCACGGGTGTTTCAGGTTTCAGGGATTCCTCAGGGCCTGTCGTCGCTCAGATTCTAATAATTCGTCAACAAAATTTGAAATGGAATTGAAGAAACATGCCAAGGTTTGGAATTCAGCCGTCAAATGAGCATCAATCATTTTTTTAAGCGTATCAACGCACGAGTGTTCTGATTCTCCAAACGTGTTCTACGTTATCGGTTCTTCAATCACTTTTTCTCCAGTCAATTTCTGGCAGGTGGCAATCCTTAAAGAATCAAACACGTGGTTTATTCTCATCAGTGTATTTGCATATTCCACCTCCGTGCGTTCTCCTCAGACGTGGAGAAACTCTGCGGCGTTGACTTCCGAGGAGCGGGATGGAGAGAAGGTTCTGTGGAGGCTGTTGGAGGCGGGGCCAAAGACTTGTTCCACGTTCTGCAGAGAACTATGGCGCTCTTTAGATGTAGAATTGGCTTTCTGTATTAGCATATAGGCGACTGCACTGCATGGGAAATACTCAGCTGTGCAATTGTATAATTAAAACCGAAATAAAAATAAAATGTAAAAAAAATATATAAAATGTAAAAAAAAATATATAAAATGTAAAAAATAAATAAAAAATGTAAAAATAACAATAAAATGTTTGAAAATAAAAGAACAAAAAAAACAAAAAATGCGTTTGTCCTTTCATTGTAAAGTTGGAGTGTCCAAGACATTGAATTAATACATGAAATAAAATATACAAAGACATTTTTCCATAAGTTTTATTTTTTCTTGGTGAGGAACTTAAATGTTCAAAAGGACATTAAGTGGTAAGTTTCTAAATGATTTCCAATATTCAACCAAAAAGCTGTGGTTGAAACGCTGCAGCGTCACTGAAAACAGCAGAAAGATGGAAAAACAAAACTTTTTCCAGTTTGAAAGTTTAGTTCACTGAATTGTGTGTGTGTGTGTGGGTGTGTGTGTGTGTGTGTTGGGGGTAAACTTGTGTGGCCCCCTTGGGGTTTTTTGTTTCTGCACATTTGAGACTTTTTTCTGCATCTTGCTTGTTTTCCCCAGCTCCATGTTTTTATGTGATTATCACACAAACACTGTGTGCCTGTTATCGTTGTATGTTTATTTCATCAAATCACCGAACTGCAGAACGCCTCCTGTGATGAATCCTGCATCCTGTACTGGACTCAACATTTTCTACGTTAACATGCACATCTGATGTCCACTTATGGACATGCACATCTGATGTCCACCCTGATGGACATTATGTTTATTGTTCAATATTCCTCAAGAAAAAAAAAAAAGGTACATTTTCTTTGTCATTGTATCAGTGAATAATAAATATCCTTGTCCGCAGCGGTCGCTCTAGTTCCCGGCATCTAACATTTGCTCAGGGACATGTATCACTGAACCTAATGTCCACTGTAGAGGTCACCATATTGAGAGATGGGACCAGAGGATGGCGAGCTCAGGACCAAGTGGCCATGCCGGACCACCATGTACATTTCAATGCTAATCACTGAGTCATCTATCAGACCTAATACATGGGCGCTAAGCAACCTTACATGCATTAGATATTCCCAATTAGCATAATGGGTTGTCTTTTTAATATGGCTAATAGGTTGGCACGACCTTGCCCATTCACTCAGCAGGTGCACGCACCCGGCCAATATGAAATGAACATATTTAGAGACTAAATGACCATTAGGGACTTTTAGCTGTAATGGTTCCGCAGTAACCCATCTGAAAAAAAGGGGGAACGATGGAAGAGTTGATGGATAGATGACAAACAGGAACATTTCTCAGAAAAATACAATATAATGAAAAGTAAAAGATGAAATGGTGATTTATGCAGAGAAGTACAATGGAAGAAATTATTATTTTATGGATAGCATTTTTTTTACCAAACATTCTTCCTCCTCTCTAAATTGTGCTGGTGGTGATGTGCCCCCGTGGGCACCGCTGGGTCGTGCGTCAGCGTGGCCACAATGTGGCACTGGGAGGGCATGTGGGGTTGGAGGGGAGGAGAAGGGGCAGAATCTGAAAAATGTGCCTCCGCAAAACCCTGGGGGGGTTAACATTTTGCTTTTCTCCGAGCCTTTGTGGTATTGCACAAATGATCCCAGGAGTCGGACAATAATGTTTTTATGGGACTCTAAATGTTGAGCTCAACAAGGTCATTGTGGGAGGGTAATGGCCAACACGCGGCCGCGCTTGAACTCCGCCGGTCTCGCAGTTGGTCCGGGGGCTAGGAGGGAGGAGAGGAGGTGGGAGGAGAACAAGGAGTCACCCCTCAACAAGCCAGCACTTTGTTCCTAATGGAGACAAGAGCCACTCTGAACATAACGCACCTAGAACACCAAAGTGTTCCTGGCCAGGCCAGTCTGGGTCTCGTAAACTGGCTCGGAGAGATAATGTTTCCCTGTAGCTAATCTGTGCCGGGATGCCCACGCCTTGGCATCCAGTGAACAATGACCCCTTCCTGCCTCCAACAAGAATCCTTTTATTGCTGTCTTTTGGTACATGTTGGACTTTTACTGGCTGCTGCTCCTCTGTGTGTGTGAGTGTGTGGGCAAGATCTGCGTGATTTATCTCTTTGTTGCTTTGGATAAAGGCCCTCGCTGTAGTCTGGGTGTCCCCTTCACTGTCAGTGATAAAGGGAGATAGTAGCTGCTGTGTGTAGTTTGATTGCAACAACGGTTTAGATACGTAGTGGTATCAAACGGATCTTTCAAAGTGTTTGAAAATATTCTCTCATTTAAATACTATGAATATTAGAGCAGTTGTTTCACATTTGTCCCTTGTTTGTCTGTGTGGCTTCTTCACCAGAACAAATTTGGCACACTTATTGTTATCACCTGTCTGTCGGTTGGTTTGCCATATACTATAGAAAAAAAAGAACGTCTCTCTGTTTTCACCAATATAACGTTTGTAGATACTTTTAATATATGTCCTCACTTTCCATAGAATAGGGAATGTATTTTCACGTGTGTGTATAACATATTTAGTCTTGCTGATCTGACATAAAAGCACGAGGCGATGCAGTCAGTACTTTAATATTGTCAATATTTAAAAAATCATCTATGATTTAAGATATTTCTAAAGCAAAAAATGTAAGAGGAATAAATAAAAACTTTATTTTACCAGAAAATACCATATTTAACATATTTCCTAATTTCTATAGTCTTTTATTTTTTTAATTCAAATTCAAAAAATGGGCTAAACCTATGATTTTGTCTCACACTTAATGAATTGTAGAGTTGCGATCGCAAATGAAGAACACAACAAGGTGCAGAGCAAATGCGCCCTTTCTCTGAGCAGATACAAATTGAACGTTCTTCTTTGGTCAGATATGTACCTTACCCATGTCAGTGTGGAGAATTCTGATGAGATGTGAAACACAACCAGAGTCAGTGTGCAAGCTGGCAATAAAATGGTGAATTTTTTCAATATTTCTAAATCTGACTCTGAAGGGATGAGCGCCTCACCTGCCACCGACCTCACCGCAAGTCACAAACTGAGAGCAGCGAAGGTTTTGCTTTGTTCTTCTAAAAAGGCACATAGTTGATTTCCCTTCTGTCTTCTTGTTAGTTGAATACGAGCCGCAACTAATAGATGGAGGTGTGTTTTCCCTCTGAGGCCGGACCTCCATGGTCCCCTGAGTGAAGCCGTGTGTCTGCTGTTAAAAAGGGCAAGAGCACCAGACAGCCAATCAATAGATCAATCATAACATTTCCACTTCAAATCAATTAACCCGTGACTTCTTATCCAACTTCTCCCTTTGTTCCATTAGATTTTTCCTAATCCTCTAAGAACTGTGTCCTTCAGTTTGAGGTATTATCAGGAAAAGATCTATTGAGGTTGAATAAAAAGCAGCTTGATTTCTTTTTAAGGTTTGAATCGTGAGATGACCACGATTCAGCTGTACAAATGTGTTCTGAACGACTCACAGGAAGTTAAACACCTGCATCATCATCCTCATCAGTCAGTTAGAAGTAAGACACGGTCTTCCACAAGAGAAGAAACATCTTTGAAACCTAAATAAAAGATCTTGTTGTTTTATATTTCACCTGTTAAGATTATCCTGACGTGAATGAATTATCTTCTTCTTCTTCTTCTTCTTCTTCTTCTTCTTCTTCTTCTTCTTCTTCCTCTGTCACACCAACCAACTGCATGTCCTCTCTCACCACACAGAAATCTTCATAATCAAGCACATACACAATCAAATGTACCATGAGTGATTATAATCATAATCTGCATCTGCAATGAGCAAAATGAAAGTCACAGCTACATTTACACAGGTGGAATAATTCAAAGCCAAGAAGAAAGAGTGAGGGAGATAGAGGGAAGGGGGGGGGGGGAGTTGTAATAAAGAGGGCACATTGTTTCTAGCCTGCATGCATGAGCTTGTCTTTGCAACCATTTTGAATTCCAGCCATTCAGAGGACTGGAGTGCGTAGGAAAGGCCTCCAACGCATTTCCCCATCACCATCACAAGAGTGGCCATTGATGCGGCTCCACTGGCTGTGGGGACGTCCACACCACAACTCCTGTCCACAAGCCCCTTCCCTTCCCCTCCGCTCACAGCCGCGCTGAAACAGACGCACACACTGACACACGCTGAGGCAGTGTCACTAGACTTCTTCAGCTAAATGCCAACAGAGGGAATCAGAAGGCCATCTGAGATGGCTTCTGTCCGCGTACGCCCATGTGTGGGTTTGTGTGAATGAGACCAAAGGGTGGGGAGGTCTATGATACCACGGGTGCACATTGCTTGGCCCGTTATACTATGTCACGATGGTTGGAGGTTTGAGCGGGTGACAAACGCAGAGTTTTCAACCAGAACGACCTCGTGGCATTCCTCAATGGCCGGCTACACCACAGTGACGTGGGTGGGCCAGGTGACCTTTGATCCTACGTCGAACCCTCATGTGTGTCCATTGTGCCGTGAATTCCGTATCAATTTCACACATCTACACAATAGGTTTCTCAAAGGGTTCCACTACAAAGCTTAGTTTTCAGACTCTGAAAAGCAGCATAAACAGCAAAAACTCAACTTTTCGGTTTAGCATCATTTCATGATAGCATCATTTCAAAAACCGCTGAATGAGCTGCACTTATATTTAACGTCCTGTGGTAAGAATACCCAAGTAGGCCTCAATACAACAACAAAAAAAGTCCCATTCATGATGCTCCCAACCTGGCTCTTGTGCTGGTATTTCACACCAATGGGTGCTGGGCGTCGACACAGGGGTTTGTTGGATAAACTTCCAACGCTGAGTAGGAGCGCCAAGCATCACTGTTATTGTTACTGCTTAATGCCAAGCACCAGCATTGTTGTTTTGCAGCAATCAACACATACATATGTAATATATCTGAGAGGCAGAGGGACAATACAAGCTATTGTAACGGCAAAATTCAGAACAGCACAGAGGCCCACACCATTCTAGGCCCGTAGCTGACACTCGCTCTGTGGATGACTGTTTTCTGGATGAAGGGGCCGACGTACGTTTTTGGTCCCTGCTGGGAGTTCAGTGGCATTTGTCATGATATCGGTTTAGCGCCATCTGTTGAGTATGTTGGCATTTTTGTGAATGATGAAGGTTGATGGATGGTGATGAGTGTTCAATGAGGGGAAGGACAAGAGGTGACGGGACATTCTGGACGGGGCGCAAAGATCTCGCGGATTGGCTGTATATGTGCCTCAGTATCAAAGTGGGAGTTTGTGTGAGCGTCTGAGGGCAAACGTCGATGATTGTGTCAGGGGTGAGTGATAACCATGGTCTTTTCAGCACTGCGGGGCGGGTCAGATGGGTTTGATGGATGGTTAGCAGGCTGGCCCCCTTCTTCACGCCTCTCCTCTGCCCGGCGACTGGAGATCTGAGCTGGTGTGAGGCTGCTGGGTGTTTGTGTGTGGAACGTGTCCGGCCCAAATCACACAAAGGTCGTATTCCCTCTGATAAAAAGCTTATTCATTGGATTTTTCTTAAAAAATATATTTGATAGAAGGATTTCATAGCATTCAATGTCGACCCCCAGTCCCAAAGAGTCTGGAGCGTGGAGCAAAATGTCAATAAAGAGAGATTGCATTGATTTGCAAATCTTTTTTTAACCTAAATGCAAATGAATACAGTCCCACAAAAAGACATTTTAATGTCCAGTCTGATTAACTTCAGCGTCTTCATAAAAAATTTACTCATTTTGGAATGGATGCTTACAATGGGTTTCAAAAAAAGAGAATCTAAAAAACATATACATATTATCTTTTACTTAATGAATTTTCAGACACTAATTATGTTGGAATTCTGCCCCATTTTTTCCTGCTATTAAGACTTCAGTCGCTCCTCATTCTGGGGTGTCAAACACATTTTAAAAGGGGGTCCCGGTCTAGACTGCAAGCAGACACCGTCTTTTACGCTGCAGCCTTATTACAATATATGTTGTTCCAAAACCTCTATGTATCTTTAAGTATTAATGGAGCCTCCTCAGATGTGTGAAATGTACTGACACACCCTCATACCTTCACAGACGCGGACTCTAGAGCTTTTTGCTGGTGACAGTTTGAATTTGTCTTTTCGCCAGAGGACACAGCGTCCACGATTTCCCGAAAAACGATTTAAAATGTGGATCAGAAAAAATAATACTTTTCCACTTTTCATCAGTCCATTTCAGCTCAGATCAGAACCACAGAAGTCGTTACTGCTTTTATACACTAGAATAATTTCTTTTCCAGCTGTCTGACATAAATGTGCCGCTGTTATTGTTATCATCTGTTTAACCTGATTAGAACATTAGGAAGTTGAATTAAGTAATAATAAAAGAGATAACAGTCATTCATATACTTCTCCTCCTACATTCTCATTTTCTTGTTTTTTGCATCTCTTTCCTTCCACCTCCTTTTCTCCTTCCTCAGCTGTCTCCCTTTTTCTTGGCGGACCTCCCTCTCTTACATATATTCCGTCTTAGGCTGCGGCCCGGAAGGTAGAGCCGACATTCTCTCACGGGAACAACAGTGGTTCTGATCCTGAATGTTAATTATTAGCTTATTCCATCACTGTCTGGATTTGTGTGTGAATGGATGAATGCTGCCATGTGCTTTATTTTCCATCCAAAATATCACTCTCTCCCCTTTTGCTTCTAGTAATCTCTTCCTCTCCTTCATCCTCTCGGCTCCTTGTCTTTGTTCTTCATCCACCTCCTTGTCTTTATCCTCATTTTCATCGGACTCCCTGACTATTTCTTAACAGATCACTAACATTTCTCCTCTTCCTTCTCCTCCTCCAACTATACACCTTCTACAGACCTCACACAGTGTCTTATATCAAGTGTCAGTTGTCTTCCTGCACTAGATGATGATGATGGTGTACCTCACTCAGCCACCCTTTTCTGACAAAGGTTGACTTTCCACGCCAAGCTTTTGTTTTAAGGCTCTGTGGCCACTGGTCTGCTGCTTCAGGCTCCTTCTTCTTGTGGACCAGACAACAACCGACACCCAAGAGAGGTTCTACAGTGACCTGCTTTGTGTCTTTTCTGGATCTTCAAACTGCAGGGGGGGGCGGACAGATAAAGACAGAGGGAAGCAACAAAGACTCACGTGAAAGAGCACAAGGCCTTCATACATCCAGGCTCACTAATTGAGGGCTGCAGGGAGTGGGAGAGAAGGTGGAAGAGTTGAGATAGCCACCGGACCTCGCTCACATCACGCAGAAAGACATAAAAACATACACACAAACACACAAACACACAAACACAAAAAACACACAAACACACAAACACAGGCAAAAGCAGGAGAAATGTTTATTAAAATCGTTCAGGTGTTTCCGAACCTATAAAGCATTTCCCACAATATCCACCCCTCATAATTCAACGTCTGCAGACACGTGGGTTTCCTTTAATCTCTCCAGCATATGTACTCGTCTGTAGGCACACGTAGAAAGAAAAGGGCCCAATTTGCTGCTTTGTCACCGGTTTAGTAATGGCAAACTGAAGGCCTAGGGCCACTATTTAATTGCTTTGGCCATGTGCATCCAAAGAGGTGCCACACCAATTAATCCGTCCGATGGCACGGAGTCCTGTCGCACCACACACCCCCCTGGTAGAAGAGTCCCGCAGGGGAGAGGTGGGTGGGTTGTAGTGGGTGGAGAGCCACATGGGAACCCTCTGCCAACAATGGGTACCAAACCCATACCCTCTACTCCGTTTCACCACCATCCCCCTCTGAACATCAATGGATAACCTTTCATCTGCAGACGCAAGTGATCGCTATTTCACACATAACACTGAGCTTCACTCCCGCTGAACTGAGCGGAATAAGGAAGCCTTACAACAAAGATTGTAATAATTTATACATGATGCCAACGTGTATTCACGACTCACTTATTAAGTATTCCCAATGTTTACTTGGATAAAAGCGACAATACCGTAAGATGTGTGTGTCATATGACCTGTTTTACAGTTATGCAGAATGACAGCCATCATTATTATATCATCATTACATTAATATATTACTTTATAAGCTCAGAGGTTCTACGCCATGTAACTGAAAATATAAATTCAATGTATGGGAGGGAAAATGTATTTGTTGAAATTAAGTGCAGTAAATACAAAGATCTTGTAAAATAAATGAACTTAATTCAGAAATTCAGTGCAGTAAATACAAAGATCTTGAAAAATAAATGAACTTAATTCAATATTTGAATAATTGAATATGGTCACAGTCCCCCACTGATTTCTAATCTACAGAAAGAATGGAGGAAAAATAACCAACGACAGGAAAACTGTGGAATTTCTACGGCCTGTGTTTGAAAAAGGTGATTCCCCCAAAGCCTTTCTTTTTGCCTGCCTACCCATCGTTCATGAGTCTTGACCCCAAGAAAGGATCTGTCACCTCCACCCATCATCCCCTCATTTCCTGGCTGCCTGACTGTGACTGGAGAGAGTAAAGTGACCACTGCAGGGCGAGCAGCAGGTGGATGGAGAGGGGATTGGAGAGCATTGTTTATTTTCTACTCTACACAGGGAGGACGATGAAGAGGGGAGGGCTTGAGAGGGGAAGCGATGGGTAAAGAGAGGAGGAGGAGGTGGTGGTGGTGGAGGAGGAGGGCTGTGGTTGGATGCAGCATCTGGCTGATATACAGCCTCTATTGAAGCCATGAGGCCGTCAAGTAGGAGGTTTAGCTGAGTTAGCATGAGGCACACAGCTATAGCTAAAGACATGGAGAGTGACGATGATTCCATTGGCGCCACTGACACTTTGATTCTCTGAACTTCACATTTTACAGAAGACTTTGCTCATCCTTCCTTCAGTTTGTGGCAACACGACCGAAATTAAGATCCATCATGAATAAAGAAGAACTGTCAGACAGAAGGAGGGAGACAGGTCGGGACGCCGACTGACCTTTTGTCTTACTTAAAAATCAAAGGGGGCCGCTTCTGGCCCGTGAGGGAATAGCGGTGGGTTGGCAGGAGGAACCACAGTTGGCCAGTGTGTCTGGGTGCTAATCCATGAGACCACATGACCCTTGACCCCGGGGGCTTTTGGGTTGGGTTCTTCCAAAATCTATGAACGCCAGGCTTTCCCTTTGCGCTTTGGGCTAACCGTAGGCTTCCGATCCCTCCTCCCAGTAATGATTTATGGGGCAGGGTGCGATCGACGCACGTTCAGCCCTGGGGATGATCCTAAATGGTAGTTTTGACACCAATGAGAGACGGGGTTAAAGGTGATCAATAACAAGCCACTGGAGGAAGAGAGACAGAAGGACAGCTAGGAGCATGGAGGAGAAAAGGCGTTGGTAGATGAGGAGGAGGAGGGAGCAGCTCTTTTTAATTGGCCTGTGCTCATTACTCAGCTATTTGCAGACCATCGCCTCTTTTGTGTTTGTCCAAGCCTCCAGCTCTATGGCACACATGTTGTGTTTTCAAGCGTTTTCCTTTCTTCAATTCTGCTTGAGCCGACCTCAAAATGTTGCCATCGAAACAAACAATCAAAAAAACGGTTCAGATTTGACCATTTAGTGACTTGGAGCAGAAGGGTAAAACATTTTCTTTCATGATGTTCTTGAATCCGACTTCCAGCAAAGCTTTCATTACTCACTAACCGCGCTCGTCTTAGAAACTGCATGACGAGGGGCTCCTGCCAACTTCTCCTCTTCGAACTCTCCTTTCATTTTTGCCTTAATCTTCTCCTTCATCGGGCAAGTCTGTTTCCCACCCGATGCATACCATTCCCTCTGTTCCTCTCCTTCCCCACGTGTTTTCATCCCTGCCTGGCTTTGAGAGTGGCTCAGCAGCTACGCTTCATAATGCATGCCCTACATGGAGTTGGAGCTCGCTCTTCTATCAATGGTGGCCCTAATTCTCCTCATAAACAGATCTTGCGTATGTGTTTGCGTCTTCAATTGAAATGTATGCTCATACCCATCTCTACGTGTTTCCCCATCTCCATACGTCTAACTTTGAGTTCATGGGTGTAGCTATGCCAGTTTCTCTAGTGAACCCTCTCAGAGCTGAGAGGAGAAGATGCCTTGTAGTGTTACACCCGCTCTACATGGACTACACACACACACACACACACACACACACACTAGCAGTCTTTGAGTATCTCTCAGAAGTGAGCTGATTAGGCCTAAGACTGGGGACTGCTTTGCCTAATCATATCGCTGCATCCAAATCATCTGTGTACATTTCTAATTACACGGTGGCACGCGGTGTCCTTGAGCACAGTGGCAGGTCTCCATTTCATCTCTGCCTACACCCCCTCCTCTCCCCGTGCCTTATTTTCCCCTCTCCTCTCTTCTCCATCCTTATTTATTTCCATCAGTCTTATCTTTGTTGCGGCTTCACTCGACTGTGCGCCGAGCAGCGGCCCTCGTTTGCACATCCATGATTCGTCCTTTTGGCTCAATCGCGGGGGCAAGGCCGTCTGCCGGAGGCTGCGGGATAAAGTATGATCATCTGTTGATTGTCCGGCTCCAGTTTGCAAAATAATATCTATTCTAGCAAGCATAGCATGACAAACAAGGGATGTTGTTTTAGTTTGGATTCTAGAGCGGGAGCTTCCTCAGGAGGTGTCTGTGTGAAAACTCTATGCTATTCTTGTCCCTATGTGCTTTTCAAAAAATGATAGAGCTGCAAAATGTATATATTCAAAGATGATATTTGTATATATACATTTGTGAACTCTAAAAGGCCTTTTTTCCTCTTTCTTTTTTGAATATGCTTGATGAAGAAAGGCCCTGAACATCTTGGTGTGCTCTCGGCTAAGATGACCTTCCTATTGTTGCCGGCGTGTGTTTCTCTACTGCAAGGTCTTGCCTTTTCTTTTCCTCTCCTCTTCTCTGTAGTGAACATTGTTATTGAACTGGAGGCTTTGCAATGCCATACACTTGACAAAAGCCAGGCTTGAAGGCGAAGTGTGTGGACAACCTTTAACATGGGATTGCCATATCCTTTTAGGCACGACAATTAACTTTGCAACCTTGTGCAGTAGTGTAAAGCCTCCTCGCGCCAGCGGTGCCGTGTGATTTCAGATAGGTCGCCCTGAAAAGATCAAAAATATAATAAAACCATTATTATAACTGCTTTGTTTGGTTAGAGTTCTTCCCTTATACTCTTCCTCGGGCTATCTACAACCTTTTGTGAGATATCCTAGAAGCTGGAGGCTGCTTGTATACAGATGGTTGCATTTATCTTGAGTTTCCTCCCTCCGCTCTTATCACCTGCCAAAGCCATTGTTTAACACCAACCAGCTGACTGAATCAGCAGTAATTGCTGCCGCTGAATGCCTCTAAAGTATGACTTTTCTTCTCATTGTATGCCACCAACTGTAACAACTATGTGCCGCTGCCTGGAGGCAAGTTCCAGAGATATTAGTTCTCCATTCTCAAAACTGTTAGTCACACTGACAGACACCTGAGGCAATATAAAATGTCCCTCAAAGCCCTGAAAGAGGGAGACGGGCTACCTCTCTTCTTCAAAAACTCCAAGTGAGGAGCAAAGGGATGCAGAGGGGAGGGGAAAGTAACTTTCAGAAGCTGCACTTGAACCCCTTTGCATATGGGGGCCATACCTTGGAGTAGACATGAAGGGGGAACCCATATAGCTACAAGGCCCGGTATCATAAATAACACAAGACTCCTCCACTGCCGTCTCTGACTCCTCCAGTTCACTGCTGGAGTGTTTCATATGGTAACTAGGTGTTCACTGTGTGGCCATATTGTTGCCCATCTTTCAAGTGACTCAGAGGAGGAAACCTTGAGGTAAGGGAAGAGAGGGAATTTTTGATGAAAAAAATGCATTATTCCATTCTTTCTTCCGGTTGCCATCCCCCCTTTCTGTTCCACTCACAGTGGGTTTGGAGTATTTATTACATAAACGTTAAAAGGAGGAGAAGAGAACTCTTCTGGTGGAAGAAACAGTGATAGAGAGTAAGACAGCTACAGGCTCTTTCACCTGTCGGGTTCAAAATGTGGTTTTGATGGAGGAATTGGGGATTTTTTTGTCCTCCATGCTTTGCCTCGAGGGCAATTTGAAGCTACGCAGCGGATATTGTAATTACCCACTTTTTCGCAGTTTAATCTATGTCGATTAAATCTCAGTATTATAATACTACATTGTTTTGTCCTTTTGGTGGATAATAACTGGCTTATTAAGATTTTTTTTTTTCAGTTGCCAGGTTATGGACTTCCATTCAGCACACTACAAATCACTATAATTATCTTTTTTTTCTCTCTGTAGGGCAAAAGATCAAATCACCCACTTTTGGGTGGAAAGTTATACCAAACAAAAGGGTGTTTCATAGCCTGGCAATCAAAAATATCCTATAAATGGTTTCATACAATTCAATAAATGAGTCCTGAATTGTTGATTAAACATTAATAAAGTCTTTACAAACCCCTTAAAGTGTACGTTATAAGTTAATAGTACCCAAAAACTGCTTCCTTCTCTTCCTAGCGACAAGCCTTTCTCTGCACATGATGATGATTTGGAATCCCAAGAATTGGTAAATTATTCATCTGCTCCTATTATTCCATAATTGCCAGCATTGTAGTGATGTTTGTAATGGTATTAATAACAGGCGTTGGCATATAATACGCTTAATGTTATTTATCTGTTGGCAGATAGCTTGATGCTGCTAATCCTCATTCATTTGCTGTGGATCAATGCAAATCCGCTGGCATGAGTGAAAAACCCCCTCCCCCTCCCAGGGCTGATAGTTCCTAATGTATTTTCCCACCATTAACCAGCCATAATCCCTGCTAATCATCACTAATCCACATCTCCTGTGTGTGACGATACTTCCCTGATGAAGGAGGCATCATTGTTCATGAGCGCCTGGGCACTGCTGAGGATGGAGCTGCTGGGCGAGTGTCGCCGAGGCCCACTCAGTGTAGGACACAGAGTGCATGATGGGAAGAGGAGGATGAGAGGACAGGTTGAACTGTGATGCTGTGAAAGTGAAATAATTGGGGTTTTGCTGTTTTGAGATTAGTTCTGCTCATGTTTTATTGATTTAATGGAGGGGTTTTTTTCCGCACCATACAGAATAAAAACTGCATATCATCAACAGAATCGGAACCATCTCTCAAACATGATCAGCTGTGTACTTTTAAGCCTCTGAGCTTTTCATTGGATTTCAATCCATTTCTTCTGGTTTCTCAGTGAGGCCTATTTGGTTTTAGATTCTGCCCTGATACGGGGATGTTCGATAGTTTTAACTCTGATTGAATCGTATTTTGAATATTTTAAATGGAAACTGAGGTCTTTCTTCTTATCTCATCGTGTTGAGGAAGAGACAATTTGTGGGGGTAAGCCTGAAATGAGGTTTATTTATTACCATGATATTATAGCAAAACTTGGTTGTAAACTTATGTAAAAAGGTTCAGAACGCAGATAATGAGCAAATGTGTTACTTGTCATTCACGTGTGAGTTGAGAGTGAAACTCAAACAAGCATTAATATCATATTTGTTACCATGGATAGTTTCTATCAGACATTGTGGTAGAATTCGTCGTCGCAGTACCCACAAGTGACCAGCAAGGGGCGCCTGTGATCCGCAATACTCTGGAAATTGATTGACACCTAGATGTTGGCCTCTTCTCCCACAGTTTGAGTCCCTAAACCAGAGCTTAGACACTTTTTTTATTATTACTTGAACTAAATCTACACATATACCCGAGTTCCTGGAGGTTTGTGTAGTATCTTAATAGTTGTAAAGATTATATTATTTTCTTTACGTTTATTTTTTATTTGCATGATACAGCTGTAAAGAAAAGTTACTTTTTATTAAATCAAATAACGCAAACAGAGTTAAAATATATTCGTGGATTAATTGTATGAATTTAATGAAAAATAGAAAATAGTAAAATAATAGTGTTTTCCAAAATCTGATCTGATTTTTCTTTACAAACTGAAACGCCGCTTCAAACTTCTTTTTTTTTATTTCGCTTTCCTGTTTGATAGCGGACCACTTCACTGGGAATGCATGCGCCAAAAGTAAAATACAACAGCGCAATCATTTAAAAGCATGTGTAGGTCTACTATATAATGAAAAATAACGAAAAACAATCCTTGAACAAACCTTAACTTGTTATAATATTCACCGTGACTGTAAGATCGCTCTGCTGTCGTGCATATTTGCACAACTCAAAGTGATTTTGAAAACGTTTACATAAAAACATGAATTTTAGTGAAATGATTAACCAGCGTCTGAAATAAATCCTTCAATATTAAGATCCTAATAATGTGTTTAAAGCCTGTGGACGTCGAGAAACGCTCAACAGCGCTGATGCGTTACTTTAAAACAACATTCAATATAGGATTTCAATACTTTTAATATTCCTTTTGCTGCTTGTGAGTAGGCCAGAAACGTTTAAGGGCCTGTGTTTCTGGTTGAACGTGTTCTCGTGTCTCTGGCTGATTTTTCTCCTTCCTCAGATCAGAAAATGTAATTTAATTTAATTTTTTATTTTTAATGAACCCAAGACAAGTGATGGTCCAAAGGTTGTGCCAGAAAATCGGCTCAAATTTCAATACGATTGAAGGATGGCATGTTTAAGTGACTCTGAATAAACAGAGCTGGATAGAAATGATGATAATAAAAAAAATAAAATAAGCACCACTCAGTAAAAAAAGACAATAATTCGGTATTAATATTGCACAATTTAATACTGCGATTATTAGACAAAGAGTTGAACAACGTCAGAGACTGTGTGAACTTAGCAGGGAATGCCTGAGGTAAAATACTTGTGTCTCTTCCCTTTAACTGCACATGTACACAGCTTCTGATTGAAACGACCCCCTGTTACATAACCAACCACTGCTGTCCAAACTCAACACTTTGCGCACCGGCCAAAGCTCCGCAAACTGCGCAGCATTTAACTTTTATGATTTCTCTTGTTTGCCTGGTGATGCTACAATAAACAGCCAAACAAAAAAAAAAAGGAAAAATTAAATTAAAATTAAAATGAGTGGTTTTGACCTCAATAAAGACACAAGACCGTTTCTTGTATATATGTTTTATGTAAGTAATAAAATATTACTATAACATAAATATAAATGTGACTTTGCAGTCTACATTTAGCAATCAACATACAACCAATGTAGTAAACAAACAGAAAATAATAAAACATACTGAAATCCACTGCAACGTAACCAATAACAGAGCTAAACAAAACAGCTCCAAACACGTTTAAGAAATAAATATATATATAAATGGTCGATTCATAAATGAACTCATATTAAAATATCTTCTTGGAATTAGTAAGTGTACAAAACTGCCCGGAAATAAACAAAAAAACAAACAAAACAATATCTCAGAACAAATACAAGTTTACATATTGGACATATTTACATATCGGAAATAATCCTGGCAACATTTTCTCTAAAATCTTTTTCATCATCATTATTATTATTTATTATTATTATTACTATTTTTTCTTGACAAAAAAAAAATCCCTTATCTGTATTGAACAGCACTGCTGTGGGCTTTTAAGACCGGTCCAGTACTGAGAAACGACAACGCATGAGATTTTCAGATTTCCATTCAGGTTAGAAATAAAAAATAAATATCTAAAGTCCCTTCATCACTCACCCTTACAGAGTTATCATTTTTACTTTTTCTCCAAATCTAAGGATTAAATATAATACAGTGGATGCATGGGACAAAGGAAAAACGATGTGGATAAAAACACAGAGGGATGAAAATCATGTACAGGCGTGGACATGGGGCACTGAAGTTACCTGAGTTATCAGAACTTTTCATTTCGTGTTTGACCAATCTCACTGGAAATGTTTAGAATCCACCAGGATAAGAGGCAGAAAGCGCTCTGTGGTGATAATCAGTCAATTTATTGTGTTTAAACCACTTTTTTCTTCAACGAATATTAAAAATTGCAATTATAATATAACAACAACAAATAAAAATAAGTGCTACATGCAAATAAAATAAGAATTTGACCCCCCAAACTCATAGAAAAGAAAATGCGCTGCTGGGGGAAATGTTTGCAAATCAGCTACGAAGCTTTAATTTGTTTAAAGTATGCAAGTTTAAAAAAAAAAAAATAAAAAAAAAAAAGTCCTGCTGTTTTGGACTTAATTCTAAAATTGTGAGTGTTTTTTTTTTTTTTTGGGTGCCATAATTTCCATCACTTCTCCATCATCAAACTCATCCACTGAGTTTGAAGAAAACAAAAGAATAAAAATAAAGGCTGCTCTGATGAGTTACAGTACCTATAGCAAATAGCTATAATAAAAGAAAAGAAAAGAAAAAAGAATCATACACAGTCTGCAGAAAGAGAGACACTGAAGTTAAAGTATTTCCAAACGCAAACATCACACTCGGTGTAAGAAAGAAAGTATAGGCTACACTAATATTTAGAAATCTGGTTAATCAGTTTGAGCCTGGAAAAAAAAAGCAAGGCGTTCATTCAGTGTGAGTTATTCACCTCCAGTGTTGGATCGTTTTCAGGCGACCACCTCATTCTGGTGAGCGCCTGCAGTTCATGGTGCACCAGGAGGAGATGGCCTCTGCTGCCACATTTCGTTTACTCCTCATTTGAAACAGCCGTGGGATTTCGAATTTACTCTATATGCAAGTCACCTCCATATAATTTTGGTAAATAATACAGAAAAAAAAAAAGTAAAAAAAAAATAATCTTTGCTTCATTTTAAATGCGCACTGAATCAGCAATAGCGAGTATTTTTTTTCGTTTTCTTTGATTTTGTTTCCCTCAACATTTTCCTTCTTGTCATCTATTTGTGGGACAAGACGATCTCCGAATACTAAGGGTATATGTGTTCAACTTTTTCCATGTCTCTTTTCGCTCAGGAAAAACAAAAGCCAAACTTAAATACTGTAAACTCCACACAGTCCCTCTCCCTTCTTCTTCTCTCTGCCCGGGCGCAAAATTCGGGATTGTTCATGAAAACAGTCACTGCACAGGACTCTGTAGTGTGCGGTGTAGAGGAGGGGTCTCTGCTTGGGAATATACGTCCTCCATATTCGGGTGAGGGACCCCCACTGGTGTCATTCTTTTCTCTTTTTGTCTTCTGTTGCAAAACCAAACACGGACAACCTCTTTTTCCAACTGCAGAGTGCCGGCTAAACTGGTGATTTCATGAGCAGACGGCTTTGGGCATTTTAAGAAATGGTTTTCCAGCGCCCCCTTCACCCCAACTTCGATGGAGGTCCTCTTCTTTCGTTTCCTGCCCTGCGCAGCAATCTTGTCCAAATTGGTGGGACTGCCTGTGTTTGAGTCTGTCTCCTCCAGCCACTTGTTAAGGAGCGGCTTAAGTTTGCACATGTTCTTGAAGCTGAGCTGCAGAGCCTCAAACCTGCAGATGGTGGTTTGGGAAAAGACATTTCCATACAGGGTGCCCAAGGCTAAGCCCACGTCTGCCTGCGTAAAGCCCAGTTTGATCCGCCGCTGCTTGAACTGCTTGGCGAACTGCTCCAGGTCGTCGGAGCTGGGCGCGTCCTCGTCCGAGTGGTCCTGGTGGTGGCTGAACGCCTGCTGGGGCGACTCCATCTGGTTGTCGTGGCTGCCCGAGTCGTCGTGGAGCGGGTCCCGCATGCTGTGGTGCAGGGAGCCAGGTTGCGGGCTCAGCATGGCGTTGAGGTTTGTGTATCCAGGCTGGGAGTAGACCAGAGACTGGTGGCCGTTGGATGCTGGGGACAGCGGGGATAAGTGATGGGTCGTGGTAGGCGCCCACGAGCCATGGTGGCCACTCTGCGTCTGCTGGTGCACCAGGTGTGATCTGTGGTGGAAGCCGCTGCTCAGGTCCTCCCGGGTCGCCTGCACGGTGGCTTTGTGATCCTGCTGTCCGATGTGGGTACCGCTGGACCAGTCGGTGTTGGACGTGGGCAGCCACTGGTGATGAGTCAGGCTCATCGGATGTCCCGTGTTGGTTGCCGCGAGCCCTTGCAAGTACTCGTGGTGCATCATTTTCTGCACCTCTCTGTAGGTCGTCCCCTGATGCATCCTATCCGAGTCCGGATGCATGAGCGGGTTAGACGGTAAGGAGTTATTCCTCGGAATATACTGAGCTGTTGTCGCCATGGCTCCTACTTCGAAAACTGACGAGCACTTCGGAGGTCTCCAGGCTTTAGAGCCAAAACGCAACAACCTGCTCTGGGAGGTCTTGGAGAAGAGCAAGGACACGCCTCCCTTCCGCTTGTATTGGCTCCTCTCCGATTCAAGCCCACTAGGGACGGATTCAATAGGCGCGCGGTTTCACAGAACGGCACGGCGCATTTTGCGCACAGGACGGATAGAACTCCGATCTAACATACGTTACAGAAAGAAAACAAAAACATATGTTCTACTTATTAATTGTCTCTTTGAGGCTTCAAGTAGTGCACTTGGTATACCTGCCAACAGACAGCCTCCGTTTGTCTCAGAGATCTCCAAACCTCTCGGAGGAAGGAGAAGGCGGCTGCAGCAGCGGGGACTGATTAGGTTTCTGAGTTCAGATCGGTTGTTTTGCAAATAACCACGTGGGGGAGTACGGAGATCTTTTTGAAGGGTTGCACCCCCCCTCTCCAACAGAAACACGCGCACTTACGAACACACACCCGTGCACCTTTTATAATAGGTCACTGATGATTATAGCGCGCCTCATTTTAAATAGATTATAAGGAGCTCTGCAGCCACCCACACAACAAGAGGCATGTAAATACAAGACACGCCACGTGTCTGCGTGAATGCTGATGTCGATGTATGACAAATAGGCACGTATCAACTCTATTTCAAAGCCTCTGTGTGAGACGTTTATTTACATTGTCTTGGTAATTCTCAGTGTTGCATGATCTCATCATTACAGCTAATTCACAGCAGTTATGATATCTCCCTCCTTTTCCACGTCGAAGGTGACAGGTACCACACACACCCTATTCACACGGCTCAGCATCTTATTTTTTTTTATAAAATCATACAACAGGGTTCAATACCACATCCAATAATAATCACCTATAATTTGGGTTATTAATAGAAAAATCTAATTTCAGTCTCGCGTCATCGCTGCTGTTATTGCTCTGGACTCCCTCCCCGTAAATTAAGATTTAACCGATTCAAAAGAATAAAAATTGGCAATATTATTCCATCATTTACCTCTGGAAGCATTTTACTAAGGAGCAACTTGGCGAGAGAAAGCTTGTGTTTCTTCCTCCTGGTTCCCTCTTCACCACCTCTCCCGGTTGATCTGATTATTTTTCCCTTCACGTTTTGTCCCAATAGCAAATTACCAATTCTATGAATTGCAAAGCAGCCTCAGAGACGCTGAGGGGTAGGTAGAGGGGGTGCGGGGTTGGGGGGCTGCGAAGATTGAAAGGGATCTTTGCAAACACAATCACGTTCTTAAATGGAAATGCGGGGCTTTAAACAAATCTTACATCTCTCCCGTTCCATTCGCCTAAAACTCTGCAATCAGGCGCATGTTCCACTCCTTCTGAAACAGGAGCTTTTTGGGGAAGGTTTTCCAGGCGCAACAGTCCCATTCTAATCATTTACCTGAAAGCAATGCTCTGCCTTTTTATCTCTGCCGCGTGTTTGTTTGTTGTCATCTTCTCCATGCGACTATTTTTTCTTTTCTTTCTATTTACAGGACGACTGAACTTTCAGGGTTCATTTTAATCCGGAGCTACGAGGCTGAAAGGTGAGTTGTCTTATTTCTAATGTGACCGGGTCCTTGCTGCACCTCTGCTCTCCACGTATGTGTGTGTGTGTGTGAGTGTGTTTGTGTGTGTGTGAGTGTTTGGAAGATGTTGTCGGGGTCACAGGTGCTCGTCATCATCTCCTGGAAGGCGTGGTTTTTGTCCATCCATGAATTCTTTATATATTTTTATGTGGGACGAGTGGAGGACAAACCCTTCGTGTCATTTTGTCAAATCATTTTTTGCAGAAAACCCAGATTTTAAGCAAAATAATGACATTTCCGTGAAAAAAATGGCATTTTATTGTAACTTAATATAATAATGTGGTTTAAAACTCAATTCTAAGAAAATTATTTTGCTTATTTTTTGTATAATTCTCCAGAAATTGCATGATTAGAATTGATTTGACTATAAAACACATCATTTCACGTAATTAAGCGTTAACAAAAAAAAAAACGAGAAAACTAGAAATAACGCATAAGACAATGATGGACTATGCTCCTCTAACGCTGTTCGTTAATGGAGAAAACTCCCAGCCAGGACATTTCTTCTTGTCAGAGTCTTTTCTGTGCGCCTGGAACTCCTGAGACCTCAGAGGCTGCGTGTCACTGCGAGGAGGGACTGGAGCTCCGAGTTAATGAAGATGCGCTCGCCATTCACTCATTCTTCTCCCCCAGTCTATAAAAAGCATTACTTTCTGCCACACAGACCCAGTCTTGTGCTCTGCTCCGCCTGTGAGTTGCTGTTGGGGGGGAAAAAGAAGAAGAAGAGAGATCCAGATGCTTTGGCCCGTTTGTAAAGAATATGGCCTTGTGTGCGTTGAGGTGCATTTTTGCCAGTGCGCACTAGGTTTCCATGGTGCGCCCCATGAAAGGGATCCCACAGTTGTTAGTGGTGAATGACAGGCCGTACAGGAAAAGGGACTGGAAAATGAGCACGATATGATGGATTTTCAAAAGTGAATGAAAAAAAGAGATCAAATGTGAGGCAGACTGACCGCAGAGATGAGTGTCGAGGAAGTTGGGTGACCCTTTTTTTTTTTATTTTAATTTTACCAGAAATAAGTGTGCGTACAAGTCTCTCCTTTGTATCATCACCTCACCCTGAAAATATAACTGACGTTTCTTTGCTGTGATGTCTTGACATAAAACGAAACTAATACACTCGAACTAATATTCAAATTTAAACAGTAATACATCATTTCAAGAACGCTGTGAATTAGGTATTCTGCTGACTAAACATCATTTCCCTATAATTCATATTTTATAAAAAAAAGAAAGAAAAGAAAAGAAAGAACTTCACTGACAGCAGCACAATGTGTGTTATGCAACCGAAATGTGTAAGCTTATTTATTAGAATGTAGTCTTTTCTAAGTCAGTCACGTGCTGATTCATGCCTTGGTCTGCTTAATATGCAGCAGTCATTGTCACTACGCGTCTCCACCAATAGGACCCCATCGACCCTTCAATTAAAGAAGTTTGCCTCGCCCCCCCCCCCCTCTCTCTGTCCCTCTGTCCCTCTCCTCTCACTGAAGTGCAAAAAAAAAAAAAAAAAAAACCCAAGACGAACCGTTTGCAGATTTGTTTAATTCATTATAATGTTAATTGATTATAAAAAAGAAAACAATAATAATTATTATAGTGAAATAATCATATCACATTTTTAGAACATGGATTTGAGGGTTTTAACGCAATAAAAGTTTTTTGAAGAGGCCATCTTAACCACAATCCCACGCGGACAATTCTTTTCCATATAAACTTTGACGTCACCTGCTTTTTCTTCCGACACCTGCAGTGACTCTCTTAAAGAAACGACCTCGGCCTCCTGTTTCATCTTAAATGCAAGTCCTCCTCAATTCCAGTGGGGGGAACATGCAACAAGCTGTGTTTGGATTTTTAAAATGCATGTGTGAGTGGCATAATATCCAACATCTCACTCAATCACATAATTGTATTTCGGCTCTTCTTCCTTTTTTTCCTTTTTTTTTTTTGATAGACATGCGTAATAGACATTAAATATGCAATAGGGGAATGAAAAAAAAAAAAAAAAAGGAAAAAACTCTGTTTGCCCATTCATTTAGAAGACCAAATCGTCCCGTGCGTTTCAGGTAACTTTTTCCCTTTCTTTTTGGCTAATGAACTTAGGCTATTCTGCCAGTATCCCCATGAGAGCGCGACGCTTCTCTTGTGGTAAAAGGTGCGCGCCTCTCCGCCTCTCCGTCTATCTCTTGGCTAATTAAGCCGGGCCTGAACGCGCCAGAATGAATATTCATGAAAGGCACCAGCGCGCAATTAGTAGTAGAGAGAGTTCCCAACTTCAATCCCCAAACAAGGCGTCTTGCAGAGGAACGGGGTACCGGTCCCCCCCTACTCCATGTGTCTCTGCTTTCTTTGAGTCCTCACTCTCACTCTCACTTCTTATTTCTTATCAGCCATGAGTCTCCTGCTCCCACTTTTGTAAAAGCAGCCCCTAACACAAGTGGTTCTTCCGCTACACCTGCAGATCTCCATGCTGGTATCCAGCTAGACTAAATAAATAAATAAAATATACTTGAGTTACTTAAGTGAGGAAAATCTCCCTCAGTAGTCCGACTTGTCAAAGACTTGGCTGAACATTCACCCCAGTGGGCAGAAATGCAGCTTGTAGCTTCATGCACCTGCACCGAACGATGCATATCATCCAGCAGCACTCTATTACAGAAGCATCACACCTGTAACCACTGCAAAAACTCCTAAATTCCAAATGGCCCCTGCCTCACATCCCCTAAACCCTCTTTCTGCAGGTTTGTGGTTTGTGTGTCACACCAGTCAGACTCTTAGCCCGTGTGGCGGGCTGCCTGTCCATCCGCCCGCCGAAGACCCACAATCCTCTGCTTTGAATTCAAGGTGATTCTTATCCCCGACCCCCTCCTGCCCCAGCGCTTTTGCCTCTTGCCTCCATAAAGATGTGTTTATGTATGTATGTATGTGCGGAGGGGAACATGGGGAGGTTTTTCAAGGGTTGGGGGGAGATAAGCAGAGGAATTTGAAGCCAGTGAATATGGATGGGGTCCCTGCTTTTAGAGAGCACCGCTGATAGAGAGGTAAACAGCTCCTGGCCAGGAAGAAGAAGAAGGAGAGAGAGAGGGGGAGTGCATGCACTGGCATACATTTGAGGCCTAACTCCAACCCCCCCCCCTCTCTGTTATTCACTCACCATCTCTGAGGACTATCTATTATTATTCATTCATCTTATTCTGTCGGTATATTGTCGAGCTTTTGCGTTTGGAGAATCTTGTGGATTTCCGTAATGAGGTTCCATTATCAACACACAGAGCGGGGGCTGTGTGCAAACCGGATTTCAGGTTTCGAAAGTTTTAGTTTCAGATCGCCGATGCCACATTTTCAACAACAGAAAAAATATCCCTACAGGTTATAGGTGGACATTTGCGCATATGGATTTTAAGTTATTAATGCCATGGTTATAAGTATTACATCATTTTCACCATCTTCATCCAGCATTCATCCTCCGTATCTCCCTCTCCTCTCCTCTCCTCTCCTCGTGAACACGATGATCTTAGACTTATGACCCTCTCTCGTTTTCTTTTCACTTGTTCCTGTCTTCTCTTCTCCCAACAGGTCCTGCAGCGTAGAGCTCGGTGCCAGCATGAAGGCCGAGACCCGGCGGGCCACAGCTGGAGTGAGTCGGCGTGCCTCACACACATCGTCTCCACATGATGTGTGTGTGGTTATGAAAACATGAACCCTGTTCTGCTGTTAGCGAGAGTCTGATTAGCTGCATTTTAGCTTGACCTTTTTGCTTTACAGGTGAGTATGAATGAGAATCACTTACGCTTTATTGTTTGTTTGTGTGCGTGTGTGTGTGTGTGTGTGTGTGTGTGTGAGTACAGAGAGAGAGAGAGAGAGAGAAGCCCTTATTTTTATGTAGACAAAATGTAATTGTTTACGTAAAGTAGACAGTAGGAGTTGTGGGTCAAACTTCACCTGGAGGGGGGGGCTGTGAGACTTCAATGTTTGAAAAAAGACATTGTTTAATGTTTGGTTAGTGAAAGACTGTTGACTAAACCCAAAATACATAATAATTTTACAATAAAATGTAATGTCCTCTTTGACTGGTTTGTCTGTCTTTAATCATTTCTTGTCTGGAGCATATTTGACCCACCAGATTGAATCTTTTTTAAACAAAGATCTCTTAAATTTTCTATAGATTTAATACTAGAGGGATTCCATGAAAATGTGATTTTTATTTACATTTGAGTTTAAAAGTATAGACATATTGTCCTTAACTATTGATTTTACACACAAATTAATAATAATGAGTGTCTGCCTCGTTTAACAGGTGGATTTTTCTACAAATCTTTTATTTTTGATTTTAGAGAGATGAATTTTAGGTTCTCCACAGCAAAGAAACAAAAAAAGAAAACAGTTTCCATTACTTAAAGCCCACTGAGAGAAATGGAGGATATGTCATATACTGATGCATCTCTTGTACGATAACCTGATTGAACCCCTCCAATTTAAAGTGCACTTAATTCCAAGAAGTGAGTAAAATATTTAATATAAGAATAACACACCCTCTGGAACACACACACACACACACCAAGATAGATTTCCTCGAGTCGATTCACATGCACCAAATTTGGAATTAATTGGAACAATGGTTGCGAAAACATCTGGAGATTAAATTCTAAAAATCAATCCAGTCCTTTCTCACACTGAGATCTATGTTGGTGTAAAATTTGAAAATGATCCACAAAATAGTTTTTGAGTTATCGCGCTAACACGAAGGATCCGTGGTGGCGGCGCCGAGGACGATTCCATAATACCCCGGACTTTTCGGGGATATGATAAGAGGGGGTCTCGGGGTCTATGTGATGTTCAGAAGGCTCTTAAAGTGGAGTTTGTTGGATTTTCATTCCTTTACTGAAGGCTTGACTGGGAGACATGGCTGAATTGTAAAGAGGGCAGGGTTGGCGCCCTAACCTCTAAGCATGAGGGGTGCCAGAACCTCCTTTGTTTTAATACAGTTTCTGTAGTTAGTGAATAAAACAGCGGATTATGTTAACTTCATTTGATGAAGGGGCATCTTCTTCGCATGTGGTAAATTCCAGGAAGTTGTTTTGTTCCTCAGGTAAGCCCCCTCAGGCCCTGACTTTCCTTTGGGGCAGCTGCTTAGTTTTATCCCACTTGATTCTTGTCTTGGCCACAACACAGCTACTCTCCCTCTCTCTTTAACACACACACACACACACACACACACACTTCCGACGCACACACTCCAGAGAACTTCCACACTCAGGCCCCACCGCAAAGTTATTAATGAGCTGTTTAATTTTAATTAGATAGTAATTCATGTTAATGCCTGCTTAATGGAGCCAAATAATTCCCCTCGGTCACTTGGGGTCTTTATGCTTCGTTTACCAGCCCCTGCAGTTATTCTCTGGCTTTTGTTTTTATATTACATTTACAAGTCCCCCTTTTTTCATTCAAGCTCTGAGTGAATGATGAAACCGTAAAAGCAGGAAACATATGGGGCGACTGAAGCGTTTTGAATGTGAATATGAGAGAGAGAGAGAGTGTGTGTGTGTGTGTGTGTGTGAGTGTGTGTGTGCATCAGTCAGGGTGAGAACTAGTGTACATATGTTTGAGTCTGTGTTGTTTGAATCTATATTTCATCAAGTGCTTGTTTAACTGTGATAAATGTGTGTCTGCGTATGTGAAAAGTTGAAGTACTAGGACACACACACACACACACACACTGACACGTACATACACACACAGAAGGCTACAGTAAATGCCTTAAGTCAGCCCAAAGAAAAGGTCAAACTCAGTATTGAACGCTAAGAAGGGTTAAAGCCTCAGGTTGAAGTGCAGGTACCAAGGCATTTGCAGGAAAGAGGTCGTGACCTTTTTGTCCAGGCCAGGCCTCAAGGAAATTGGCGCTGCTCCTTGTCATGTGTGCATCCGCCGGGCTCATGCTTACCTAGAAAAGGGGGGGATTGTTTCGAGACAACTCTCTTGAGGTTCAAACATAGGTAAGGCCGTGTTGGAGTGACCACACCGTGTGTGTGTGTATGTGTGTGTGTGTGTGTGTGTATGTGGGAGGGGTCACTGTCGCCTGAGTCTGTCTCGGTTCTGTCTGGGTGCCTCGGCTCTAACGGAGCACTAAGCCGAGTGGCTGAATTGAGTTAGTGGCTACAGACAGGCTTTTAATTGTTGATTGACCAGTCTGAGTGCTTCCTGGGCTGGGGTCATTGCTTAGAGCATGCGGGGAGGTCCCCAGGCCCCAGCGGCAATTTCAGCCACACACACCCTCGCGAGGCCGAGGGGCAAGAATAGATGGAGGAGAGGATGGTTCAAAGGCACTTAGGACTCAGCTAGGAGGATGGAGAAGAGTTGAGAGACTTCATAAAGTTTGAAGGGTTGCTGGGCTTCATTCTTCTTCTCAGGTGGATTTTGATGGCTGGATTTAGAGGAGAGAGAAAAACACATATTGGCAACAATCGCTGCGAGCAGAGCATCCAGGCTTTCAGGTCCACAGATTAGCAAGTTCAATGTTTACTCCTCCACCAAATCTCAGTTCCTTCATCTGTTTGACAATTACAAATTTACTTTGTAGCCGTTCCATTCACTCTTTTGCCCCGGCGTTTCCCTCCTTCTTGATCCTCTCCCCCTCGCAGCCCTCTCTCCTCTAATTCCGCACAGGGCCACAAAAGCACATTCTGCTGTTTTAGCGGGTTAGCTGTCCTCTCCTCTCCAACCCTCTTCTCCTCCTCCTCCTCCTCCTCCTCTCGGCTCACAGCAGGTGCCCGTCCTCGGCTAACATTTGTTATCTCTAATCCTGCAGGTTCGGCGCACAAAAAGAGCGTAGTAAACTCTCTCTCAGACCTAATCCCACCACTTCTTTTTTGATGGTGCTCCCCTCGCCCTCCTCTCCTCTTTTCTCCCCTCGCTATCTCTCTTTTAGGCTGCTGGGGGGACACTCCACTTCTCTGATTGCCACATAGCTTTTTATCACCATGGCCTTCAATTTGGGGGGCAGCTGTTGGAGGTGGGGGCGTCGTCGCCCCCCGTTCTTTATACCTTCAATTCCAACTCTCTTTTTCCTGTCTCTCTCCCCTCTGTCTCCTTTTTTGCCCCCTTCTCCCTCTGTCTCTGTATCATTTACAGTCATTTTCTGGCAATTAAAATAGAGCGCTGCTGCAGGATTTTCGCCTGCAGTGCAACACTACAGCGCTGATGAATAATTCTTCACCCTGCAAACTGGGAAGCTAGTCTTTTTCTTTCATGTCGGCCCTTTGTTGATTTCCATTAAAACTTACTGCACCGTGCTAAGAGTGGAGGGCCCCCCCGCTCGGCGGGAACTAACAACACGCAAAAATAAGGATGGAGCAGATATGTACATATGCTGTGGGGTCATTTTGGGAGGGGTTGGGGGTTGTCTGAGTTATGTGTCTGAATCTTTCATATTTGCGTTTATGCTCTGGATTTATGGTGGCATTTTATTTCCCTCTCATTCTCGTCCACTGTCTTGTTCTTTACCACTTAGGGTTTATGTTAATTTTCCTTGTCGACGGTTTTCATTCTGAGCTTAGCTGTATTGTGCGTGTGATTAGATGGTCATTCATCGCTGTTTCTCTTCTTGGCAAGCGTTGACTGATGTGTGGACGGAGTGTGCGGGCTGCTCAGGCTGCTACGGCTGCAGAGTTGGGGTGGCGTTGGCACCATGTTAAATGATGTGGAGCTTCAGCCCAGCAAACATCCCCGAGCAGATTATTCTCCAGTCAGACTTTATTAGTTTAGCAGAGGAAGTTTATTGTCCCACTAGGGGGAAATTGCCATAATAAGTGTCACAATAATAAATAAAAGGACAATGAAATAAATAGACTTGACTCCGGGACATAAAACATACAGAAGATGTGGCAGATAATGAACAATCACGACACATTCTATAGGTTTATGGACAATTTGATTGACAGAATAGTCAAACTGCTGTTGACACTGAAACTCAAAGTTTCCGCGGAAAAACACCTTTTTTTTAAATCAAACCACTTAAACGACCAACACTTACATTTTTCTTATCAACGTCATTTTGTTTCCACAAAGAAAGGGATGCAAACTTGTTTTAAATTAAAAAATGGCAATAAAAATTACAAAAAATCAGACGTTGATTCATTTTTAGATGATCTCGTCGTACTACCGTCATTATAAAGTGAAACCTCTTAACTGTTTTGGTAAAGCATGTTTTTAGTCAACTAATTGACTCTTATCAGACTGTTTTTGGTTGATTCAAGTTAGATAATTCTGTTTACTAAGTCCTGACATTGCAATAAAATATCCAAAAAACTTTAATAGCTACGGTTAACACATTCTCTTCAATAAACCGTTGCTCTGTGGTGTCCCCCAGGGCTCCCTCCTTGGCCCCTTTACTCTACAGCATGTACATCCTACCACTGGGTCACATTCATGAACAGGTTCAGTCAAACTCGACCAAACGACTCTAACCTCGCCATTTTAAAGGAAAGCCAAGAGGGTGCAGTGCTGCTTTCATATCACCGGGGGTGGCAAAGCAAAAGGTTAATTCATACATTTGATTCTGATCCATATTCCAGTACAACCAGAATAGAAACTATCCATGCCATCATTGAGACCTCTTTGATGATGATGATGATGTTGTCTATCACATAGGAGAGATCCTTGTGTTGCAGTTTATGAGGTGAAAGCCCCCACTCACTCAGCGTCACATCCTGATACACTAGTGTCATCTTTTTATCATAACTATTCTCTTTTATTTGCCTGATCACATGTAAGTTGAAAAGAAGAGTTTGTTTCAAATTAAACAGTCACACTGTTCAAATACCTAAAAAGTGATCCTAGATGGGACAGGTTCGCTTTTATTGGTACACATGCAATGAATTCCGGTACCGATTTTTTACTATAGATGCATTTTGCATATTATCATCCGGCAGCAGTGGATAAAATCAATCTTACATGAATCAAGTTTAGTCAAAGAGAAGTTTTCCCACTTTTTAAAAGAAAGAAAAAAAAAGAATTAAGCAGTGGTCCAAGAGAGAAACCGGGAAATTTTGAGGGGCTCTAACCCTGGCTGGAGGGTCTGAATTAGGGGCCTTCGTTGCCACGTCATCTGGCTCAGTAGTTATCTCCCAGTCAGTTGTATGGGCTTCAGAATATTGAACAGCTAATATGGACACACGCCCACTTGGATCCACAACAAACACACACACACATAAACAAGCAAACACTGGCACAGACACACACAGTAAGTAAAGGAACAAACAACCTATTTTTCACACTGTCACACTCACATAGACACAGTCACGCGCTGAAGAAATAATGGTGGCCAGAGGCGCTCTTAGTGCTCTCTCTCTCTCTCGCTCGCTCTCTCTCTTTCGGTGTCTCTGAGGCAGAACGCGTGCTCCGGTCCACACTGTCTGTTAGATTTGATCACCATCACCCAGCTGCAATGGACAGTGCATAGCTCAGCTCAGCTGACGGCTCATTGGAACACCCTTGTGCGCACACACACACACACGCACACACACTCCAACACAAACTTGCACAGCTACTGTGCCAGAGGATATTACATGCAGTGTCTGACACCTCTAAATAACAGTTTACTCTGTGCGTGTGTGTTCGTGTGTGTGTATGTGCAGCTTATATGTGTGCGTGTGTGTGTGTGTGCATGTCAGGCAGCGACAGGGCTATGAAATGTATCCAGAATGCTCATCATCCGTCGCCCGCGTCTGTCTCCATCATTAACATAAGCAGAATGTCATTCTTTAAAGTACAACTGCTCATTTGAATTGTCAATCTCCTCATCACATGTACGTGAAAGTGAAGTTTGTTTCTGTAATGATTAAGCAAAATAATTCAAATAAAAAATGTGAATGAATTTCTGTCTGATGTAGAGTTTTGTTTGTTATACATATCTGGCATCACATTTCTTTAAACACAATGTGTCCATGTGAGTGATAAGACAAAATTGTGTCGTGCATCTCTTTATTGGTCTTTTATTTTCCCCACACAAACACGTAGAAGCTCAAACGGGGCCTTATAAAGCTGTAATGGACAAGGAACACCACATTGTGTATGCATGTGTGTGTTTGTGGGTGTGTGCCTGCGTGCACACATGTGTATACATGCATTTTAGTGTGTCTGCAAAGAGGGTTTAATAAGACAGAAAAGTGGGGGTACAGTAAATCCTAAATCCCTGCACGCCCATCTCAGAGACCCGAGGGTGCCACGCTATGATTGACAGGCCTCCTTTCACTGGCGCTGTCGGACGGGGGGCGGATTAGGGCCGTCTCGCCCTAAAGGGCCATTGTGGCTCCACGTCTCCCAGCTGCTTCATCATGCACCCCTCTCCGCCACCAAGGAGGGGCCCTTGCAAGTGTGTCTGTGTATGGGATAATGTGGTGTGCACGGAATGGGTGCCTTGACCTTCTGTCTTAATTCTCTGAACTGTTAAAATAGCTCGATGTTACCCTTTTGTCAAATGTGGTGTTTTTTTTGGTTGAACGTGCGATGCGATTTTCAAATCCTGACAGACCAAATACATTTTCGTAACGGTCAACTCGAGTTTCACATGCTGTTTAATGATGGCAATCCTCGTTTCTACATCTCAGCAACTAGATTTCAGACTTTTTGAAACAACTTGTCTGACTGGTGAAAATAAAAAAAATAAAAAAATATTAATAAAACAGCATGGAGTCACATTAAGACTATGGAAAGGGTTTATTCATGCGTGAGTTAAAAGAATCTTTGAGCCATTTGCACAGAAGAGTCACTCAGGTGAAGCATGTCGGGATAGGAGAAGCTCACATGGTGATAAAACCCAGGTGTGATGCTGGACTCGTCCGGATCTCTGTCTCCACTCTGGCTAGTAGTCCAGTTAGAGTGAGGATGGTAAAGTATAACATCTATAAGCCTTAAGACTTTAACCTCATCATCGTTTTATTTTTATTTTTCATCACTGAGATTGAGTGCACCACATAAGTTCCTTCTTTTAGGAATAAAGAAAACATGTTTTAAATACTGTACTAGAAAATATTAAGAGAGATTAAGAGACTTCTGAGAAGTATTTATTTTTGATTGAAAAAGAAAAATCCAGAAAATGATCATCTCTGTATTATTGTGTGTGTGTGTGTGTGTGTGTAAAAGAGAGAGAGCACTACGTGTGAATACATGCCAGTAATATGACCTTTCCCACCTTTCTGCTGCTTCCCTGGGGTTTCCAATCCATTGCCAAAGAGGTCTTCTGGGGAGGGCCCATGGCGGGGGATCTTCTGGGTTATGAGACCCCTGGTGTGGATGCAGGGCAGGGCGGGCTGGCACTGCGGCAGTACTGACAAAGCTCTGTGCCAGGATTGGGAATGCCAGAGGCCTGCCATACTCCTGGGGAGAACCTCCCAGGCAATTAGGCAGCCGCAGTGGTGAGCTGCCATCTGAACTGTAAAGCGGAAGGAGAGTGAGCAGGACCAGCGATTAGTAAAATATGACACTTTACGTTGACACTCTGTTTTGTGTCGTTAGCTAATCGCCTGAGTGCAGGTTAAAGTGGGCATATGTTCAACTTTCAGCTCGAGCTGCGCTTGTAAACACTTCCATCTCAAAGTGGGCGCAAAATGTAAAGTCGTTGGAAGAAGAGCTGTTTCGATATATGCAAAGGGTGAGAAACATCGCCCTCCTTCTTTCCATGTCCCTGTCACCCGAACGGAAAAAGGAGTGGATGGTCCTCACTCTCACTGTCTCTCTCTCGCTTTCTCTCTTCTCCATTTCTATCTGATGAAAGAGAAGCTATGATCGCTTCGACAACAAAGGGCCCAGCCGCCTGTGTTTGGATGAGACTCTCCTTTCTTCTCTCCTTCCTCCTCTATCTATCTCTTCTAACCCTCTCTGATCTCACTTACTCTCTCTTCCCTCTTTACCCCCCAGCCCCACCCCCCTCTATGTCCCTCGCCCTCTCCCTCCCTTCCTGCTTTATCTCTGGCTGCCTGATGCCACTCACTGACGCCGCTCCTCGGTTCTTCGTTAGGGCCTCGGCGATAAAATCAGGGGACAGAATTAAAAATCAGAAAGTGTCCTTGTCGAAGAGACACCCTGGATGGCGCACTTTGATGTCTCCTCGGAAATTTGAAATTCATATGTTGTCACACTTCATTTTATTCCCTCTCTCTCTTTCTCCTTCTGCTCCTCTTTATCCTTCTTTTTCCCCGTCTTCATCCTCCTCTTCTCCGTCAAGTGTCATCATGTACTATTCAGTTAGAAACGAGGGAAATGGAGGAGAACGTAAAACGCATTGAACAAGGGTTTCTGAAAGGCCTTTTCTTCTCTTTTCTTCTTTATGGTTTTACTCGGTGAAGAAGGCGGGAAGATATAATGAATCATTTAATTTTCTTTTGATTGTATGTACTGGGGTGCGTGGGCTTAGAGGTAGATGACAGGGAGTACGGGACCACAGGATGGGGTGGAAATGTGGCAGTGGGCCACTTTGATTCCATTTCACGACCCACTGCCAAGTCTGTCTGTGTGTGCTGCCACACACACACACACGCACACACGCACACGCACACACTCAAACAGGTACATCAACTCTCTAGCAGGAAGTGTAGCCTGGACCCCCCCGCCCCAAACTAAAAACAAACAAATCTCCTAAAACCTTCAAAACAAGGACAGGAGTTTGAACGTAATCCCGTTAGGATTTCAATAAGGGGAAACATCCAGACATGTTAATACCTCACTGAACAACACGTGTAGTATTAACCTTCTAGTGTGAGGGAACTCATTGTGGAGCTCTAAACGAATTCATCTTGGAAGAGGTCTGAAAGAATAATTAGTTTTGAAGCATTAATAAGCGCTAAAGCGATCCAAATGAAATCTCCGGAGCCCGATTTTGGAAAGGACGCAATTCTGGACACATTTCTCATTCTTGTCTTCAAGTAAATGAGGGGCACAGCACCAGGTCCTTGACGGGACCCTTCCAAGACAGTTACAAATGGGCATGAAGGTGGGGTGGGGAGAGCTGGGTATTGGGTGAGAGGTGGGGGGAAGGTGGATGAGCATGATGGGGATGGAGACGGGGATAGGGGAGTCCCATTGGTCCACTATACCCCAGATTCACCATTAATCACTCCTGCTGAGCCCCTCTGACCCACCCACTGCTTCTCACCACTCCTCTCTTGCACCTTTAAGACCCACTCCCCAAGGTGGTGGCAACCACCCTTCTTCCACCATCAGCACCACCCGTAACATTTGCCCCCCCCTCAGAACAACAATTTCATTTGTGGTCTGGAACCTCAGGTTAGTCGCCGTCCTTTGTTTCCAAACCTCATTCTCTGTTTATATCTCTCTTTCCCCTCGAACTATCTACATCTGTGCCCCCACCCCCTATTTTTTTTTTTGCTCCTTTTCGTTTTCTCCCTCTCGCTTTGTGACAAATGGGTTTTAATAAAAGCTGACAGAGCGATGAAATTAAAGGAGTGCATCCCATGGTCAGCCATAGCTCCAGCGTGAGCGTGGCACTGACATATTTAAAACAGAGCCTTAATTCAGTAGTCTGTACATGTCTTACATCACCGGGGCTCCGCCGCGTTATCGGAATCATTATTACTGCCTGACACTGTATTGTTGTTATTAAAAAAAAATCATAGCTCCTTCTCACTGGAGGAGAGGAGCGTTTAGCGGCCCCTCTGTCCTTGTGCCATCAGTGACTCCTTAGAAAACAGTTTATTCCATAGACCCTATTAGCAGATAATAGGCCTCGTCTCCCATGTTGCCTCATTACAGCCGTGGTTCATAAAAAAAGGGGGTTGGGATGGAGGAGGTGGTCAGAGACGGAACAAGGGTGCGCGTCTTTTCCGAGGGAACCCTTCCATAAGGAATAACTGACACGGAGGACTTACCCACGCCTCAGGAGCTCACGCCCGGCGTTAGAAAGCATTGTTTTGTTGGATTACAGGATGAGGAGGGGAACGTAATCCCCTAATTTTTAATCTCTCCTGATTCCAGGGGGATGCATAAGAGACCGGGGGGCTTCCCTGACACAGCTTGGGTAGGTGGGTTAGAGGGAGGGAGGGTGGGGCAGAGGAGGGGTGAAGAGATAAAAGAAAAGGTTTCATGACAAAGGATCATATGATATTTTCTTCAGCGCTTGTGAGGAAAACACGAGGAAATCTTTACAGGAGGCTGAAACCTAGAGAAGAATGCGATGAATTCCTAAAATATCAAAAATACAATCAAAGATTAAAAGATCAAAACTTTGAAAAAAACACCAATCCTATTTATAGGCGGTGATTAACCCACATTCAAAGTTGTTCTGGTATAGTAATAAAATGTCCTTATTCCACCATATTCTGCTTTGTCACTTCACACCCTCGCCCAGATTCTCCTGGGTATGTGGATGATTTCTCAGACAGCTTACAGTGACAGCCTTTTGGGACAGAGGGATAAGTTGTCTGGGAGCTCATCCCTATAATCTGTGAAGGATATACAGGGTCTCCCCAGGCAGCGAACAGGGACAGTTCACCTGCAGCATTAGCTAAATAAGATTAGGAGCTGGACTGGAACCCTTACACTTGCTGTGGGCGCAAATTTATCCGAGTGTATACAAAATTTGTTTGAAATTTAAAAGCAGAAAACTCAGTTGATACACAAAAACATACCAGAAGAAAGACGTGACATCAAACCTCCAACTGGGTTCCACCGAGGGTCTTTTTCAAATGCAAAAGGTAGCTGTGGCGGCTAGCAGCAACAAGGATGGAGAAGGAGGCTGGTTAGGGCAGACAGGTGGTTAGAAAACAATGGGTCAATAGAGGGAGTAACCTTCGGCGCCCTCCAGCTTGACTGAGTGAGTGAGGGAGGGAAGGCGTGAGTTAGTGAGTGGGTGAGTGAGTGAGTGAGTGAGTTAGTGAGTTAGTGAGCGGGTGGTCGAGTGAGTGAGTGAGTGAGAGAGGGAGAGAGTGAGTGACTGAATGTCTGAGTGAGTGAGTGAGTGTCTGAGTTAGTGTCTGAGTGATAGAGTGAGTGAGTGTCTGAGTGAGTGAGTGAGTGAGTGAGAGAGAGAGAGAGGGAGAGTGAGTGTCTGAGTGAGTGTCTGAGTGAGTGAGTGTCTGAGTGAGTGAGTGAGTGTCTGAGTGAGTGAGTGTCTGAGTGGGTGAGTGAGTGAGTGAGTGTGTGAGAGAGGGAGAGTGAGTGAATGATTGTCTGAGTGAGTGTCTGAGTGAGTGAGTGAGTGACAGAGTGAGTGAGTGAGTGAGTGTGTGAGTTAGTGAGTGAGTGAGTGAGTGAGTGTCTGAGTGAGTGAGTGAGTGAGTGTGTGAGTTAGTGAGTGAGTGAGTGAGTGAGTGTGTGAGAGAGGGAGAGTGAGTGAATGATTGTCAGTGAGTGTCTGAGTGAGTGAGTGAGTGAGTGTCTGAGTGAGTGAGTGAGTGTCTGAGTGAGTGAATGAGTGAGTGTCTGAGTGGGTGAGTGAGTGAGTGAGTGTGTGAGAGAGGGAGAGTGAGTGAATGATTGTCTGAGTGAGTGTCTGAGTGAGTGTCTGAGTGAGTGTCTGAGTGAGTGAGTGAGTGAGTGACAGAGTGAGTGAGTGTCTGAGTGAGTGAGTGTCTGAGTGAGTGAGTGAGTGAGTGAATGACAGAGTGAGTGAGTGTCTGAGTGAGTGAGCGTGTGAGTTAGTGAGTGAGTGAGTCCCCACATTCCAATCAGCCATGGATATTTACACTTGGGGCCTAATTGAAAGTTTGACTTGCTAACCAACTGCATGTACCCACACCCCAACTCTCACTTTTACAATTGCTCGCGCACACACACACACACGGAGACACGCCCACATACTCACATAAAAACAGACACTGTCTTTGGTGCCACATACACAACCAGCTTCAACGCACATTAAAGGCGTTCCAGACATCAGAACATCCCAAAAGAGAAAAACTGTAAAGGGCATGTCAACAATAACAAGAAACTAAGAAGAAAAAACCCTTTTAGGATGTATCACAGATACTTTACAACACACTTGAAGACAAAGTAATGAATGCACTTTAATGTATCTAAAAAAACAGGCGAGCATCAGGAATAAAAGAGGAGTGTAACCTTCAATCCCTGGATTAAACCCCCGCACATAAGATGCAAGGATAAAATGTAAACACACAAGTGGATGGAGAAATCACTGCACAATTTAACTTCAGCCTCTAAATTTGAATAGTTAAGACTGAAACCGACATAAAATCAAATGTTATAAGAAAGACCTTTGACATAAATGAGTCTGAAAAGAAGATCAGATATACGCTGACACAGCAGAATAACCTTTGACATGTTTAGTCAGAAGTAGACAAACGCTGTCGTTCCTGACAGCGAGGATAAACTCCTGTAAAGTCCCCAATCCCCTTCTTGTTCAAGCAACCCATTCAAATTCAATTTGAAGCTATTTCCACAGTATTTTTTGTAAAAAAGCTCCACGTGCGATTAAAATATGAACTATTACATTTTGACTAAATCGTATCTATGATCAAGAAGTCATAGCCCCAAAACTTTTGGAGGTAAAACCCCCCCTAAGTGTCAGATATATATACAACTGAACTTTCCCAAAATCAATCCAGTTCTTCCCTGCAGTTCTCCTTAAAATTTGAAAATGATCCATGAAATTGTTTTGGAGTTATCACGTTAAAACAAAAGGATCTGCCATCATGGCGGCGGCGGCGGCGCCGACAATCTCGTTATATCCCCGACTTTCAAGGGATATAATAACATTGATAATCTCCTTCTAGAGGCACGTAGCAGTGGATGGGATATATTAGCTGCTAAATCTACATTTTCTCCACAAAACTGATGTGTTGGAAGAAGGAACAATGGGCAAGTGTAATGATGTGGGTGACGATGACAAGGGTGAACCTGTAGCAGCTAAGGCCAGGGTGGGTGCATCTCAGAAACTGCAGATCTTGTTGGGGGTTCTCTTTCTGAAGTGGTTGGTGCTCACCAAAGGGGTCTAATACCCCTTTCCCACGAAAAATAACCTGGTGCTTGTTCGGTGGTGGTTAGTTGGTTTAACCCGCGCACCTCCTAAGAACCTTCTTGCTGTTCCATTGGCAAGGGGCCCAATCACAGCCATGCCGTTACATCACCGTGTAACGTAATCGGTTCTTGGCTCTAGTACAGCAAAGAGTTGGTGCATGTCTGGCACCAGTTTTAAAGCTGGTGCTTAAGCTGTCGAAAAAGCAAAGAACTGGTGCTAAGTCAAGCTCTTGCTCCGAACTAGCCCTGGAACCAGCTCGGTGGAAAAGGGGTATAAGGAAGGTCAACTGGTGGCTGGGTCATGGCGCCCGGGGGCTCAGTGTAAATCCATTCTAGATATAAATCCTTGTGGCTCCTAATGACAGTTGCGTGAGAAGATGCTCACAGAGCCTTCATGGCCTTTAACTTTGGGTGACCGGACTCTCAGAACTTCAAAACTTGACATGTTAGCTGATTTACGAGATACTAGAAACCAATTTCTTTAAATCTTTGAACACGTCGAGCGATTACATTTACATTGGGATTACAAACACCAAATAAAATTTTAAATATCACTTTACGATTATCTTTGACATAATACAACCAAATATGGCCGACATACAAACTTGACTTCACATCCAGTGGTCATTTTTGGAAAGTGAGCAAACTGAACCGGCAGTCACTTTTGCTGTGCAGGTGAGAGAGCGTGGCAGCTGATCAGAGGATCCCAGCACCAGCCACAGATAAATGACTAGATGATTGATTATTGCCCAAAGCAGAGGAACGAGCACGAGCCAAAAGCACTAAGTGACGTTGGTGTAATGAACATTTTTCCGACAGCGGCCTCTCCATATAACGCAGAGTGATGTATTTGGGTGGAGATTGTTTTCTCAGGTTAAACTGATGAAGAATAATTTCCTCTACAATAGTTTTTTTATTCTTAATTCTAATAAATGATTATCTAATTGCAAAAATAAATCTTGTCTAAAACTCACGTTCACACGCCGAACAGTCACAAGAACCGAGTCAGAGTTCTTCAATACACAGACGGAGGGCTTCACCTGGAAGCAGAAGTACGTGTGGAAGGTAATTACATCCCTGACAAAATGCAAAGGGTCATAGTAGCTGAACACCTTAAGCCTAAATTCATGTTTGTAAATTCAGGTGTGAAGTGACAGTATCTTAAAGAATGCATTGTTCATCTGTCTATGCCTATAATGAATAAAAAAGAAAAGAAAAGGTTTTTAAACCGAGGCAGCATCCATCTAATCCTTAAATCTCCACTTTAAATCTAAAACTCTCAAATGTGAAGCCACCATCTCACCACATGTCAGACACCGAGGAGAAGTCACGACTCCGGGGAGCCAGGGAACAGTGACACACGTACGAGAATCAGACCTTCACAGCCAGTCAAATCCACCACAGGCTCATGGGCCGGGGGAAACTAAACCCACTGATTAATGCACAATTATTGCCGTGTTGTGTCAGTTAACAGGATGGGCTGATGGGAGTTTGCAGCCATGGCGAAGAGTGCGTTAAAGCTTTCGGCGGGCATCCAGCTGGCCCCTAGCTCATTTCCGGGACGTTCTGGGCCTCCTCTGCCAGCTGGCACCGGAACATACCGTCATGTTCATTCATGACAGGCATTTCCAAAAACTTGTGAAAAAGCTACTATTGAATGTTCAGGAGACGTTTTGAGAAACGAGCGAACACCTTTTCATGTCTTCTAAGCCAAGGACATTTAGGGCATCTCAGAAAACTTTCTTCTATCTGCTGCCCAAAACATTGTGTGTGTGTGTGTGTGTGTGTGTGTGTGTGTGTGTGTGTATGATGTCTCTCTTATTTACAGCGACACAAAAAGGCAGTGGAAAAGAACAACAAAGCTTTGCCGTATATACCCAAAGTCTCTACTCTGTGGTGCTGATATGCTAATTATATCCATGTAAAGAGGATGTAAAAATGACTGAGTTAAATTCTTCTTAAGTCTTAAATTTGATGTGGAATGACATTGATGTTGTAATTAAACTGGAGGAGTTGTTCTATTTTATTTTATTTTCATTTTGTAAGTCCAGCAAATAAATAAAATAAACTTGTATATTAATAAACTATAAATATTGTAAATAAAATCTCAATTTGTGCTGATGTGGAAGGAGGTAACTTCTGAAATAGAGGAAAATTCCAGCAATTTTTGAGGCGATTTGGATGGACCATAATTCAACTTCAGCTCAATTTGTCCTGAAAGGGCAAGTGGTTGTTCAGCAAGTCAAAAAATGTAAGAACAAAAGGTTCGTAGTTATTGAATAATTTCAACATATTAAAGAAAAAAGGACATTAAATGTATATAAAGTTTTGTATTTAAAAGCTAACTTTAATTAGAATAATCAAAAGACTCACTTCGTCAGTGAATTATTTGAACTAATGAAGTAAATGAAAAAATATCTTTATTTCACTTATTTTGAATTTTCAAACACATGTATGGAGTCGAATTCTTTCTTGTTAACTTCTCGTAGAAGACGACTATCGTGACACATCTAGTGGATTTTTTTTTCCTGCAAAATATATCTTCACTGAGTTTTATAGATAGCTTGAGCGAAGTGTCAAACATTTTTAAATGAGTAATAGTGACCCAAAATGTGCTCAAACAAACAGTTGAGCAGGAAATTAAAGGGTTAACTGCAGTTGTCAAGCTGACCTTTAATTAAGTCATACAAGCTATACAATAATAAGGGCCAAAAATTTAGAGCATTGATTGTAAAATCTATTTAAAATTACGAAAACAGTATCATAAACTAATCCAACAAAAATTTAACTCAAAAGAAAAAAACCTTTGTTGTTGTGCTTATTAATGTCAAAATCAACTAAATTAAGAAACTAATTATAAGACGCACATTTTTACTTCCCTAAGTATGAGTGTGAAATTTAACTTAATTCCATTCTTCAGTTTTATTTGGATATGTAAGTACGGACATTCAAGGGTTTTATTTTTCCTGATAGGCAATGACTTACCTGCTTGTATTAGTGGTGTTAAAGTTAACCTCTTAAATTATAGTATAATACAATTTGATCTCAAAACTCTCAATGCTGTTTTTCATGACAAAGAATTGCCCATTTAAAGTTTTTTTTGGTGCGTTGAACTATTGATTAGGTCATAAAGAAGCAAGAAAAACGAATACACTCGGTACTAGATTCGACATTAAGCGGTTGCTTGTGTGTGAAATTCTATAAATTCCAGCAACGCAACCTTTTACACCCATATTTTATATGTTTAATGCGGGAAATTCCACCTGCTACATCATGGAATTGGAAAAGAAGTACAGCACCTTGTTCCTGAAACATCAGAGTAGAGAGAATTCAAAAATGTCTAAGCACGGGTAAATAACTAAATAACATTACATACTGTGCCTAAACCCTGAGCGGCTTTAGCTCAGTGGGTAGAGCAGTCGTCCCTCTACCAGGAGACCTGGGTTCAAGCCCCGCCCATGATGCAAATGTCCTGGGTCCCTGAAAAAGACCCTGAAACCTCAGCTCCCTGGGCGCTTCACGGGAGCCCCCACTGATCCCTCAGGGGAACGTTGGATGCAGAGATAAATTTCACGAGGTTGTACTGTATGTACGTACTGTGTAACATGTAAAAAATAAAGGAAAGATCATTATTATTATTGTGTTAAAATCCTGTTAGACTGATGCAGCATGTACTCAGATGATGAAGCTCTATCCAGGGTACTGAATCAATGAATTTGGACATTTCCCCAGTAAACAGAACCATTGGCATGCTGCTGGAGAGAAGGGAAAGCCTGCCAACAGCAAAATCTTCCTCTGTTCTCGCTTGGCTGGAGCCCGTTATAAATCAAGATGCAGATCAACAATTAGCACTCACTCTGTTGACACTCTATTCACTTCCAACAGCCGATACAGGAAATGGGCCAAATGATGTAGAACACACCTTATTGTCTTCCCAAGTGTATGTGCTATAAACATCAGCAGAGTAAATCCATCCACTTGTTAAACGGGTCTGCAGACTCCATTTTGTGCCAGCGTCAACTGTGTTCCACAATAGATTACTAACATTGAACACGTACGCCGCATACAGTACATAAAGCAGGAAAGCACAAGGGACAATTAATCCCCTACTGATTATATCACTGAAAGAATATGAACTCGCTGTGTATGCCTTACAGGTCAAATATTCAGCAGCATGTCCCCCTTCTTTACATTCAATAGGAAATCATTTGCTCAAAGCAATCAAATATAGTTCAATAACAACACAGATAAACAACACTGATCCGGTCTAATCTCTCTGTGGACCACCCAGCTCAATCAATTAATTACCTAGTCTCCACTTTTTTTCACTTCGGGGCATTAGTAATGATCTTTAAATATTAATTTGGCTTTGTCCAGGGACTCCTACGAGAAGCACTCTGCTGTGGAAGGTAAACCTGAATAGCCAGAGGAGAGTTGAGGCTAGCAAAGAGACGCTTCACTTTGTTTGATGATCAAAAGCAGGACAATTAATCTTTTGTTGATTGTGAGAGAAATCTCTTAAAGCTTGTTTTGTTTCGGTGATAAATGGTTAAAATGGTTAAAAGATTTGTGTTGCAGACAGCTCCTGTGGTTTTTGGCTTTGGTTGTTTTGTGTTGTGCTCAGTGAGACCAAAGAAAACTGTTCCGAAGTCTGAACTGAAGTAGACGCAATTCTGCGACGGCCTTTAAGCCGTTTTACTCGTGTTGTCCTGCATTCACAGCTCATTTTTGATTTACAGTCGGAAGATTTCTTTGTGTTCTCTAGAATTATTATGCTATTGGTTGGAAAAATGAAGAGCATGAAAGGTCAAATATAAATAAAAAAAAAAGGGTCAATGTGGGGAATTGTCCAGAGTGATATAATAAAGATGCGGACCAGTGGTGAGGCAAACAAAAAGGAATAACAACAACATCTGGGTGAAGATGAGGCTTACAGAACCAACATGCCTTCAGAGGATGGTATCTATCTTCGTTTAGGCTGTCTTTAATAATTAATCCAATACATTTATTTATTACTCTCACCGCTGAGATACCCAGGTGAGTTGAGTTTCTCTCGGGATCAATGCTCAGGGGAGGGGAGGGAGTGAAAATTCCTCTCTTTTTTGCTCTGTATCAATGTTTGTAGCCAAGAGCAGAGGAAGCTGAAGAAAAAACACAGATTTGGCCTCTGTCCACCTTTCCTACACACAATCCTGCATCAGCATATTTTCCAACGTTCCACTGGGCCAAAAGGAACAAACGGGGGAGACTGAAGCGATTGTGGCTGTGAAGTAAATTGGTTTATTTATTCTAAACAGCCTAATTTCTATTTTCATTTAAATATCAGATGGGAATTATTCTTACAGAATATTCCATTGCAGTCTTAAAATCTTTCCCAGTTCATCAGTGTGAGAGTGGAATCAGTTAGTAAAGCTGAAGAGTGGCCCATTGCATGATAGCCCTGCTTCATTTCAAGATTTGTTAGATCATAGATCTTTAATCCTGCCACATGCTGTGATCAAAGATTCCTTTCAACTCAAACCTATATTGAAAACCACAGCTTTTGCAAAGACACATACACAAATTTCTAAGTACATGTGCTCACACTTATAATATGCTGGTTAATGGTGTTGTAAGTACAAATGCATTTAAAATATAACATGACATCCTGCCATTTATCTGCACCAATCAGACATAACTTTGAAAGCACACACCTCATGCTCTGTCATTCTCCTCTTCGCACTTTCAGCACTTATGCTATAGTTGCTCTACTGCTTGATAACACAACACCTCTTGAAGGTGCTCAGATCCTTAAGCTCGCCCAATTTCCCTGGTTCCAGCATGAACTTTGAGGGGAAAGTGTTCCCACCCACTGACAGATGCCACTATAAAGAGATAATCAAAGCTATTCTAACGTCAGCTACCAGTGGTTGTAATGTTATGGCTGACCCGTGTATGTTATGTGATGTAGCTGGCCATGATTTGTTAGAATATATTCTGAACCAAATTGAAGCTGGAATATATGATGGTCTGTGATCTTGGTATATCCGGTTCTCATCATAACATGCGGTCAAAAAACTTGACCGCATGCCAAGTCGGGGGGGAAACCAGCAAAACAAGGAACAGCTTAACAAATGATCACTCTTCTGCCAAGTCCTGGGCGCGAGGAAGAGACACAGCCTCTTAAAGGAAGGAGTGAAATCCTCTTCATTCAGCCCCAGAGGGTGAGGGCTGAGGAGGAAGTGAGGAAGAAGAGCGACGGTAGGTAGAAGCATGTCGGGAGAGGAGGTAGAGGGTAAAGAGCGGGCAAGATAAAGAGGCGGAGGGAAACGGAAAGAGTGAGAAGCAGAGCAGCGAGAGTACAAAAATGAGGGAACAGAAGAGGCTTGATATGATTTCAATGGAATGTTTGTTGACAGTGCTCCGAGGCCTGGGGCCTTGGGATAAATGATTGAACACTGTGCCTGTCAAAGCCAGAGGATTTCTGTGGGCTTGTGTTTCTTTCTTCACTCTTTCGCTGGAGGGAAGGTAGCAGTCAACTAATTGACACAGAATTAAGCATGAAACGCACTAAGCGCAGCCTTCTTCTGCCACGGCTGGCCTCTCCACCAAAGAAGGGGCTTCCAGCCAGTTAAAGGCTGCAGATGAAACACACAAGCGTGCACACACACACACACACACACACACACATACACACGTGTGGCTCATATTAAGATGAAATCAGATGTGCAGATGTACAAGCGTGAATACATCTGTGAAAAAAAAAAAAAAAAAAAAAAACCCGAGAAGATGAAGATTAACATCTTAGCAGATGGCCCACTATTCAATTACACCAGATCAGTAATTCAACATTCTAACACCCACACATAAGCACACACGCAAGAGGCAAAGAATTACAGTGTGCCAGGATATACACAGAGTACACAAGCAAACAGTATAGACTATTCCTGAGACAAATTGCTCCATGAGAAAGTCATCCTTCAAGATTAACAGTGTCATTCTGTGCCACACCTTGCACATTATGCTCAGGGGGGCTCCAATCTCAGCCGCAGGCTTCTCGCAAATGGCTCACCATGTGTGTACTTGTACAAAGTGTTTCTGGCATGCTCTAAAAAAGCAAAGCACATGAGAGAAAGTGACTTAACTGGAAGGAGGACAGAGCTAAAAAATCAAAAGGGACAGATAGAGAAGGAAAACAGAAATTATGAAAGAGGAGGGAAAACAAAGCAAGGAGGGAATAAACAGCATGAAAGTCAAAGAAAATGTGGGTAGGGGATTGGGAAGGTAACCTACAGCAAAGCACATGAATACAAGTCTTTGTTTTCCATATGTTAGCCTGTGATTGTGTGATGCACGGGTCAATTAAGGTGGAGAGCTGCAGCTGGTTGGCTACCAATGTACATGACCGCCTTAAGGAGTCCAGCTGATAATACAGTGCAATAAATGGAGTCTGAGCTCATTAAAACTTTGAGCAGTGACAACAAAAACAACATGACTAAGCAGTGGGTGTGTGGGGTGGAGCACTCAGAGAGAGAGAGAGAGAGGAGAGAGGTTTGTGCACCTCCTACACAGGTTGTGATAATGGTCTGGGCAGTAGTAACGTCAGGCAGCTCCTCCTCCTCTCATCTTCTCAGGCCACATCACCATGTGAATGCCCTTGTGAGGCAGGAGGAGACAGGAAGAGAAAGGGAGAGGCTCTGAAAAAAGGGAAGGGAGTCTACAGGGTCAAAGGGCCAACCCCATCCCACCGACTACCGACCAATCAGGAGGTATCCTGCGTTGTCTTGGCGGCACGGAGGGGGGAAGAGAGGAGGAGGCGAAGAAGAGGAGATAAGCAAGGAAAGAAGGAGGGTGGGTGGACTGCTAGTCAGATCCCCAGGGTCAATTATTCCCGGGAAGGAGGTACTGTAACCAACACTCTGCATCTCATTTGCAAGGCAGCAGCAAAGGTGCACCTGAGCACGGCTAGTGAGCGTCCTGCCAAAGCACCGAGGCAATTAATGTCCCCTTTCAATGACATGTGCTTCTCAGTGTGATGGTGTCTGGGCAGCAGTGGGCTGGGCCGACCGGCTAAAAGAGAAGGCCTTTGCGATGCCTCTTGTCTTCCCACTGAGACTAATTTCACGTGGAGATCTCCTCTGCCTCCCTTTCAACCACAGCCTGGGTTATATGGTTTTTGCTTTTGAGCCTGAACACACACAGACACATGCATATGAATAAAGGCTCACTTGCAAAAATATGCATGACTGAAATGACACATACACTCGTAGTCGCATGGCAGCGGGATGGATAAGCATACACGGACATATGTGTGTGTAATAAACATAAAAATCAGTGTTAAGACAGATACACGAGACACATGAGACACTTACACACAAACACAGATGTGCCTGTATTCAAAGTAGCACCCGCACCTAGAAGCCCAAAAATAGAGAAAGAGAGAGAGAGAGTCTGTGTTTAAGATTCATTGTCAGTTCAGACTTCTCCCAGTAACAGCAAGTGAACTAACGTGAGCATAAAACAAACATAAACAGCTGATTGCTGTTAATCTTCATTATGCTGCAAGAACAGTATTTTTACTATTATCGGTAATTACTAGGATATTACAACGTTGAGATTTCTTTTTTAATTAAATAACCACACACTCTTAAAATTATTCCATTTTTAACCCTTCCTTATTTAAAAGCCATTTTACAGTTTATTCATTGATTCTGATGGAATAGTTGCCCATCAGACAATTCAGTGGATTCCAGTGAGTTATTGGGGAAATCAATAGTTCAACCCGAGAAGTAGCTGAAAACAGAGCAGAGTGAGTGACAGAGAGTGAGGGGGAGGGCAGAGAATGACAGGAGGGGCAGAAAGAGAGAAGCTAGGTAGTCACAAAATAAAAATACACACATAAAAATACACTTTGGGAAAAATTTTTTTATAAATGAGGTAATCGTTATATATGCATGAAAGGGTTGCATTAAGTCCACACTGGTGGACACACCTTCAGGGTTGCAGGGGGGATGGACCCTATCACAGTTGACCTTGGGTGAGAGGTTGAGTACACCTTAGACGAATCGCCAGTTCATCACAAGGCCGACAAATTATCATTATCAATTATCAATATCAAAAAATATTGCTGTTTTTTTTATAATTCATGCAACATAAAAGAAAAAAAATGCAAAACTGAAGCAGCAAGCTGTAATTGAAATAACTGTTCCTCCGAACAGACAAACAATGACCTATGAAGCAGGTTCAACAACTTTAAACCTCATTGGAACCATGCTGCACCAACCACTGGAAATATTTTGTCATAGTCATTAAAACATGTAGAGGTAGAGCCAGAACAAAAAAGACCCCGCCTTATTCATTCATTATTCTGACATAATATTTAAAAAGAATGAAGAATTTAGTGTAAATTCTTGATCCTGTAAGGATTTTACCTGTGCTATGCAACAAAATGTAATTTTTGTCCGGAGGACAAAACCGGAGGAAAGCTCAGGGAATGTTCCGACTGGGAAGCAGAACATCCTCGTGGTCGAAGGAATCCACTCAGTCAATATCATACATATTTTTTTATGCACAGGAAAGAATATTGGCATGGAAGAAAGGTCAGGGGTCGCCAGAAAGATACCGTCCACAATGGACCATGACTACCAATAGCAAATTTCATGGAAAGTATTGCTTGGATACAGGATGGGAGGTCTGACCAGCGGAGCGGCATTAGCATACTCAGTCAAAAGGGCAAAAATAATCTGAGTAAAACAACCCATCAAATACGACCGTGAACCGACAATGTGAATGTGAATAGGTTAGTGCGTTAAAATTAAACAAAAGGAAGGTGAATAGAGACGCTATATCGCAGAAAACAATAAGAACCATAGCCGAGTAAAATGTGCCTTTAATGTGTGCAATCTGTGGGAAATATAGTATATATTTACTAAGAGTTATAAAATGAGTTCTAAATTGCGATGTTTTCATAAAGTAGTATAGAGAGCGTATGGAAGTGAACACACTGATGTCGGCAAGTGCATTACCATGTAATCAAGTCATGACCTTGTATGTGACCGCATTGCCGCGGGGCACCGCAGCTAGCAAGGCTAACATGAGGCTAATGAGTGTCATTCATTGCATTTGGGCGTAAGTGAACATACAAGGCCTTGCACACACCCACAGAGACACACAGGCGCGCACACAAAGAGACACATATTCAACAGCTCCAACCTTCCGATCACTGCTCCCTACAGCCCTGGAGCTCACAATGAAACCCAGTGTCTCCCTCAGCGGTCAGTCTGTGCCCTCTTTCCTGACCATTTCCACTCACCCGAGACAAAAATAGACATTGCTTTACTTCCCTGCACATTCTCCGAGTCAACTTGTCGTTGACACACACTGGATGAATGACTACTTCCTCCTGTTCGCCTCAGTCGACTACTGAGGTGCAGTTCTGTGTTGTCGAGCTTGCCACTGAGAGAGAAAAAGAACAAGGGAAGTTAGAATCATCTCACACTGGAGAGGGTGGGGGGGTGAGATTGGGTGGGGGGGTTGATAGGGAGCGTGTGTGCTAGTTTCAGCAGACATGTCCTGCACACATAAACACACAGACTTACAGCAAAGCTAGCTGGCTCTTGACAGTGGCAGAATTATTATGGCGAGTTGAATATTACCCCCTTGGGACTTCATTTACCTCCAACATATTCACTGAGTTTCTTTGTATTTTACTGCTCCTCATAATGCCAGCCAACCAAACACATACACACCCCACTCATATCACCATATCACACACTATTTTTATGTCCGTGAGTGTTGTCAGGGTTATTATTGAGATCATTATGGGATGTGGATAGTATTCAGATGCCCCCCTCCCTCTCCCTCTTCAACTCCACCTTCGTGTTGCAGTTTGGAATCTTGGAGACCTCTCATGAAAGGTTAGCAAAGCTTTTTCCATTCCGGCGTCTATTTATAAACGAAGCATACATTCAATCATAAATGCACAGAAGAAGATTTATATTTTACAGCTCAAATTATTGAAATTCCCCTCTTAGTGTTTAGTCGGTAAAGGTCACTGATGGACTTCTTTTGTTGTGCCGTTTGAGGTCTCTGTTGCCCATTGTGTTAACAAGTCATTAAAAATTGAGGGGAGTAAGGCAGGCCAGGAGACATTGCATATGTTTGGAAGCATTATTATTATTAAATAATCATGTTTGTCTCCTAAATTGAGAGTGACTCATGCCACAATATCGGTAATTAGATAAATTATTGATGAGGTAGCGGATGGGTTAGAGGATGCTCTGTGGTAGAAATGGAATTGCCAAACCCAATTACCGTCTTTTTCTCAGAGTGGCCCCATTAGGGTTGTCACTTGGACCACTAAATGGCGGCACTAATAAAACCACAACTAGCACCCAACCAGCTTAATTAATATGAAGATGATTAATATTTTATTTGCTGCAGATTAAATATCACTTCCATCACAAGGGAAGCTTGACATGTGTAGAGGCTGACATCCCATCCTCTCTGCTTTAAACTGTCGAAGATGTCACGGTTCACAATCAGCACTATCAAGAGTGGATTTGACATAAAACATCACCATGAAAGGAGTTGGGTGTCTTTCAGGTCATGTCACATTGATGGGTTTGCAATAAGAAGATGTGTGAGGTGTCAGAATCGCTTTGGAGGAGGCAGTAACTGACAAGAAGAAGCTGAAGCAGATTTAGAGTTTTTTTGCATTAACACACAAGCAACTATGCATAAAATGAACTTACTGTAGCTGGTGTATGCACTATATGGTTTTTGTCATGCTACAGGATGTATACCTGAAATTATTCATTTCAGGTATAAAGACTAAAGACTTGATTTCGTAGGAAAAAAAAAGAAAAAAAAGAATTACAACTTTTATTCAATGCCATTCTTATTAGACTTTGGCGTCGTAGTCCTAAACTTTTATAGAAACGATCAGCCATAACATTCAAACCACTGATAGGTGAAGTCAGAATGACACCGATTATGACGCCTGTCAGTTGGTGGAATATATACGTTAGCAAATGAACATTTCGCCCTTTGGAAAAGGAAAAATGGGCTAGCGTAAGCATTTAAGCGAGTGACAGCATCTCTTGGTCTGGTTGGGTCTTCCCAGTCTGCAGAGGTAAGTACTTGCCAGAGTTGTCTAAGGAAGTACAACTGACTAACGATGGTGGCTATCCAATGTCGTCTTATCCCATAGAAGAGCTACTGTAGCACAGACTGCTGAAAAAGAGAATGCCGTTCTGATAGAAAGGTGTCTGATCTATTTTGGTAGATAATATGAGGTAGCAGGCAGTTGGTTTAAATATCATGACTGATCAGTGTATACTATATTAAATAATGTTTAACATGCCAACACATGGGATCTTTTTGTAGCAATACAATCATCGCTGTGACCTTAAAATCATCTGCTAACTTTAAAATACTGCATGAGCATGTAGTAATGGGTCCCAGTGGCGAGATCCTAGTCTTCAGAAGGTGTTCCATGTTATGTGATACACTGTTACATATATCTTTACATTTTTCTGTTGTCCTCTGTGAAGAAAGGTCTTCAACAACAGACCAACATCAAACTAAAATATTACCCCTGGGTTTTATACCATCGGTATTATGACGCACCTGCGCACACAAAAACACTCAAGCGCACAATAAAACGCAGCTACCATTCCGCTAATACCAATCAACCCCCTATCTGAAGAGGAAATGGTGTCTGCCATGCCCAGCATGAATAAAACAAGTTGTTATTCTTTTCTAGATAAACACCCTCCAAGTGCCCGCAAACAAGAGGGGGAAATGCCGCCAAGATTTGGTTTTCCTCAAGCAACTGCAATGGAGATGGACTCCCTAGACACTTGCTGAGCTCTGGAACGTGGTCCTATGCCGCACAAAGTGCCTGCTTTGCCAGAGGCACAGGATGGAACATACAAGCACAAACAAATCCACTAAATACCAGCAAAGCTTGGTTGCCATTAGAATAGAGCGTATTATTCATTCATTTTGTCGATTCCTTATGTACATGGTATTAATCAAATTCCCCTCTGAGATTTGAGCTGGTATTTGCTAATTTGAATCCACAGAATGACTTTGCTGGTAAGTGAATCATTAGGAAGCATCACTTTGGCCCAGATTTGACAAAGAGGCTGGGAAGGTGTACATTAGTCGATGGAAAAGGTTAAGCATGGTAAAATGAGGCAGGAAATGTGGCGGACAAATTGAGAAATTAGTAATGTGCGGGTGGGGAAAGTCTCGGAGGGCCCGGCACTGAGGCGAGACCTATTATGGCACATGGCACCAGACAGCTGGGTGGGTAATTATCATCATGTGTTTAGCAAGACACCCTTATCCAGAGGAACATGTATGGCTTTGCTTTAACCACTTAGTTGGCCCATTTAGCTCCGTGCCGTGGCGAGCATGTGTGAGCGGGAGATGACTGCTATCTTTCAGCAATATCCTGCTTTAGCAGTAGGCGGCGTATACCTGCTGCAGGTGTTGACTTATTCGACGCCTTGCTACGATGCAGGTGTCCGACCCAAAAGGCAGGGCCAGAGTGACTGCGGGGGCTCAAGGGTGTAGTATGACGTCCTTGGGGAAGGTGAGACAGTGCCCCCGTGAAGATCAAGCCGGGAGCATGTTGAGCAGAGGGGGACCAGATGTGTGTGCATGTTTCTGTGCACATGCAAGTGTGAGTCTTTTAGTTTCTCCATGTGTGCCCACTGCCAGCTCGGTTAGAAACAGCTGGCTCCCGCCATCTGCTACTCCTCAGCATCAGTGGCCCAAGAATGTTCATCTGATGTACAGTATGTGGTTTTTTTCTATGCATTGCAGGTCCTTTTTTTTTTGTCAGTACAAGCCGTAACATATACATCTGTATGTACCTGTATATAACATCGATTAACGAAGTGATATTCAGCAGAAAAGAAATGAACTAAGTGTTTAGGGAACCTTTCAAGTAGAAGAAGAAAAGAGACAAAAACAAAAATCCAGCGGGCGAGCGTACGTTTCTTTGACAGCCACTATGAATATCTAGTGTATGTTAACTTTTCCTTTTGGGTTGTTAATCATTTGCTCCAAGCAAGCCTATCGAACAGTCTTGGGGAAACGAGAGAAGGATTGAGAGGTTGGGGGGTTAGTATGCTAAAATCCACCCAAAACAAGACACATGAGACACACGGTTCGAGTGTTAATTAGGGAGCCGATATTACCAGCTAAATCAGGGATGGAGGGAAGGTTCGGTGGAGTGGGAGTTGGGGGAGGAGGGATGGAAGAGGAAAGGGAAGGAGGGAAAAGAGAGAGTTAGAGACCAAAAGAGGGAGGCAGGGTGTTGATATGAGCAGGGCCTGGGGGCAGCCTACAAGGCAGAAAGGGGAATGATAGACTGGCTAACCAGACGTTGATCAAGTCTGTGCAGCTCTCTTCCTTTCATCAATAGTGAAAAACTGCAGTGACAAGAAAAAGTATTTTAGCTGTAGACTTATTTGCTTCGAAGTCAGCATTAAGCACGTCACTCCAGATGATTAATTATTTGTTTTGATCTACTCACAGCTGAACGTGTATTTGTATGGATCGATACTCAAAAAGAGTTTTTCTTTCCTAAAAAGTGATGCCATCTGCACTACTCAAACAAAACACAAACACGCGCCGCCGCCAAGTATCATGTAGCTCACAGAAAGACGGTCATGAAAAATGAGGCCGCTCTACCTTCCCAAATTTCAAGTCTTAACAGCAGCGGCAAAAGTGAGTAATCTGTAATCGCAGCGATGTGGAGGAGTGCGGCGCCGCTAATGCGACTAGGCCCCGCTGTTTTCTGAGGAAGACAGCGCTGGAGGGGTGGAAGGAGTGGAGAAGAAGGAGAGGCAGAGGGATGAGCAGGAGGAAGAACACACACTGAGGTAGTCGGGGGATTGCTTGCTCCAAACATGGCAGAAGGTACGAAACAAGGCACTCTGTGTGGGCCCCATTATTTTTACTCCCCATTCTCTTTTCGCCTCTCTCCTTCTGAAGACGGCAGGATTTTTCTCCTCCTCCCTGACATAAAAGTAAACAACGTTGCCTGCAGGCACAATTTTCCCTGCAACACAATAAAATGTGCAGTGAATTTATGATGGTCATCCATTAGCTCTTACCAAGGAAACATCACCCGTATCTGTCGTCCATCATTATAATAGAGGGTTAATGCACTGAATTTACATAAAAAAGTCATATTGTCTGCATGAATTATTTACACCCTCAGCTGTTTTTTCCAATTTCCCTCATTTTTACCCCCCCCTCTCCGTCCTCTCTTTCATGGCAAGGCGCTTTTTGGTCCAGATTCTTGTGGAGGAAATCTGACTGTCAATTCCACCGTGAGGTGGTCCCGTTGCCACTACCTCACTGTCCCAATATTTCTCCGAGGTCGTCCCTCCTTTCATCCCTCCGGCTCATGCTCTCACCTTGTCACTCTTTGTCTGTGATGCACAATGAGAGCTGGGGGCTTTGTGATGAGTTTGTATAAGGCCCCCCTCGGTTTTTATTGAGTCAATCAAAGTTTAAAATGTCCCCACTTCGAGGAAATATTCCTGTGTGATAACGGTGCATAAGGTTATTCTTTTCAGTCAATAACCCCAAAGAAGAGTGAACAGGGTAGAATAAAGACAGGTAACACAAAAAAGATCTTTCATTAGGCCAGACTCATTGTTCACAAATATATGAATAAGATCAACTGAAGAACCGTCTCAGGTCTTTAGTGGCCTAACCTGGTAGTTCACACCAGATGATCACAGTCTCAGCCGTCGTACTGTAAATGAATTATCTCCACATCACACCCCTGTCACGAAGGCTTGTGCAGCGCTAACAGTTGCCTTTCAGACCCCAGGGAAAGGCTCGGTGATTGAGCAATTATGACAAACTCAATTACTGTCATCATATTATCATAGCTAATCCAACTCTGCCATGCTGCGCCTTCCACTGGCCTGATCACAGCGCCTTTTTTCACTTTCATTGAGGTGAGAAAGTGCTGTCACTGACACCGCTAGTGCCGCCATGAACACGCTCAAATGAATATATGGCAAATATGTCAATCCACTGGTGCCTGTCTCCATTTCCATCTTTCCACTGGATGTCTCCGGGATGAATGTCTTAATTTTTTTTCTAATTCTGCCTGACAGTGCCACAGGCGCTCTGAGCTAAATTTGTGACACGCCTTGACAGGCTGCGGGTTTTGTTTCAGCTCCCATGTTATGGCTCACACGCTTCTAAGAAAACGATCGCGGTGACTGTCAGAGACGCTCTCCTGCCGCGACTCGCTCGTCTGTGCAGGGGGCAGGAGGAGGTGAGCAGGGTTCAGCGATAGTGTGCGCTGAAGGAGGAACATATACAAATCAGTGACCTCACAACCCTTCAGATAATCCTGCAGCAGTGGGAGCGACACACGTCAGTCAAACAAATTTAGATGAGGAGGTCAGTGTTGAAGAAAGTCAAAGACAAAACTTGCACAGAGCGAGTGTTTTGCAGAGACAGTAGGAGTGATGCCAGAGGTGTGAGGGAAGGTGAATGGATCAATGGGAGCTGAGCCTCAGGTATAACCCATTGTATTCCACACAAAATCCCTTTATACCTCCTCTCATTGCCCTCCACACTGCTAACGTTGAGAGTTTCTTCCCTCTGCAGTCTTGTTTATTCCACTCACTGATACACTTCTCCTAAGGGGCCTGATCCCTGCTTGCCTCCAGACCAATATTTCAGTCCTGTTAAGGAGGTTGGGATAAGAGGTCAGAAAAGTGGCCACCTCCTCAGTTTGCATCGATTGTTGTCCACATGATGCAGGAAGTCGGAAATTCAAGGAAGGACCTGTTGAGGTGTAAGGTTAGGATTGTGACCCCAAGACTTCCCCTCTGGCCTTTCTTTGCACCGAGCGAGTATTCATTGTTCTTTAAATCTTGTTTCAAGATTTAAAGCACTCCTGAACGTGTAGGTACACAGCTTTCTCCGATGACATCAAAATAAACAGGAAAATGCAATGATTTTTATTTCCTGTTCATGGTTCATCCATCGGAGGAACCTTAAATTAGTGACGAAGGTGATTACGGTGCCGATACAACCTTTTCACATACAAATGTTTCGGTGCCATGCTTTGTCAGTTCAAATTTGGGTCTCATTGTCAAAGTTTACATTTGACGGTAAAACTAATTGTCACTTTGAGTCTGATTTGATGGGAATATATGACATATTCCCATCAAATAATATGACAGGCTGAGGACAGAGGGGTGTTGATCAAGTTGGCATGACCCGGTTAGGGTCAGTGTCCTGTTAGGGTCAGTGTCTGGTTAGGGTCAGTGGCTGGTTGGGGTCAGTGTCTGGTTAGTTTGTTTAGTTAATTTGACTAGGTGGGTGAGTGTTGGTTAATATGGGTGGGTGAGTGGGTTGGTGTTGAGTTTGTTTTGTTTAGTGGGTGAGGGTTGAAAGGGTTTGACTTGGGGTTTGATTGTAAAGTTTGAGTGGTTTGCTGAGTGGGCGGGTGTTGACTTGTTTTCAGTTTGTTGGTGAGTGAGTGTGGAGTTGGTTTGGGTTGTATATACAGCAAAAGTAGGTTGCAAATCTTTTTTTTATTTCATTTTTTTTATCATGAGGCTCCCCAGGTAGCCTGAGGATTCGGGCCCATTCCAGATCATTGTCCGTATGTGCGGCTGAGTTCTGGCCGTGACTCGCTGAAGATTAACCAGATCTGGCCCAGTAACGGCTGCCGCATTCGGCTAGATTCCGGTTGGCAGAACTGGACCGATCTGGACTGAGATTCTGCACATTCAGCTGTGGTTAACTTTACTATCCAGACCATTGAGTGGGTCGGAGGGAATTGTTTTGGCTGTAGAACAGCCACATGCATCAACTCGGGGGCCTGCCTGAGTGTTGGTATGTTTGGCTGGGTTCTGAAAGTGGCTGATTGAATGCAGCTTCAATTTAAGTTCAGAAAGTTTTTTTTTAAACAAACTCTATTGGAATGATATTAAGAGAACAGAGCAAAGACAGAATAAAAAAAATAAGTGTTATAAAATGATATACACTTCCAACAATACCTACAGTAAAATAGTTAAACTACAAGTGTTTATGGAAAAAAGGGGAAGATAAAAAAGAAAGGGAGTAAAAAGATCTCCTATTAAAAAAAAAAAGGGTATAATTTGAGTTCATCACGACCTGGAAACTGGAAATACAACCGGAAGTATTTCATTGATCCCATGATTGCTGTGAATAGACTGTACAATAGATACATTTAAAAAAGAATAGACTGTATGTGAGGCTTCCTGTTACAACATGGGACATACGCCGGAGGGGGAGGGGGTTTATGGGTAATGTAACTTCGATAGCCATCACTCTAAGCTAACTATTTCGTCGAGACAACATCACAACATCCATCTCTGTGAGTATATTTTATATTTTCATAATGTAATAGACTTAAAAGAGAAAAACGGAAACTGAGCCGGAAACCTTTTTCCCAGTTCAACTACAACTTCACTATATTTCAAAAGATATAGAATAATGACAAAATGGGTTTTTACCCATGAAGTCCCTTAAGAAAAAAAAAAAAAATCTTTTATTTAGGTTTATAAAGAAGTTATGACATGTTGACAAAAGTTTTTTTTACCGTTATTAGATTTCAACATATCAATTATATAAACCGTTTTTTATGATTACCCGCTTCGAAGCAAGAGGTCATGGGTAATAGGTCTATCTTTATAAATGAATTGCCGTTCTGCCATCCGTTCTCTTGTTTAAGTCTTTGCATCAGAATTCCAGCAAAGCATGATGGGGAGATTAAAAAATATATAGAAAAAGGTGGCTGCAGCTCGCATTCCACAAAGACGGAAGAGAGAGAGAACGGACGCTGAGGAGCAACTATTTGTTAGTAAGATGTTTTTAAAATGTTCTTACAGTCCTATAAAGTGTGATTTGTCTGTAAATGCATCTGTATACTCTACTGTATGGTGTCTTTGAATCGGGGTGGGATGTGGTCACGGTTGAGGTAGTTTATTTTACGTTTCTGTATTTATGAACATATCTCTACTACTGGTGTGTGTGTGCCCCCCCCCCTCCAACATACATCCTTTTCTCTCCGTGCATCTTTTTGTCTTCTCGGGTACTCTCAGATCAGCAGCTACTTCAGAGGCGTCACAGAGCATGTTTCAGCAGCTGCAGCTTTCACAGTTCTACTTCAATTCATATATTCAACAATTCCTCTCCTCGTGGTTTCCTGTTCATTTTTTTGAATAAATATTTATAACTGAAATTCAGTGTCATATTTAAATGAATGAGTGTTACACAGTTGGTGTTACTGGGTGGGGATTGCTGTGGAACCCATTAATGTAAAACATGATATATATATAAAAAGGTAAATATCATATGCACTAAATTTGGACTAAATCTGACCAACGGTTGCAAAATTATGGCCCTGAAAACGGTTGGAGATAAAGCTCCACCTCGTGTTGGAGATATACAACATTAAAATGATCCATGACACAGTTTTTGAGATATTGCTTTAACACGAAGGATGGCGACGACGATTCCATAAAACCCATGACTTTTTGTTGATTTAGTTAATAATTTAGATGACAAACATTTACAACAAGAAAGATGAAGTTGAGCTTCATTATAATCTAAATGTAAATGTATAGACTTTCTAATATACTGTATATGCAAGTAGATAAACACAGTCTGTATCTCTACTTTTTGAGCAATGTAATGAATATTACGTTCTTTTTATTCATCATTTTGTGGAAACTATGTCATGCTTTCAAGTTCTAATCGGCTTTGTGAAACGAAATTTGCTCAATTTCTTTCATCTGGGTCTGAGATATTTGTGAGGCATTTCAATTTTTGTTTCATTAATTAATTTAATCAAGTGTTGAGTTTTTAATTCATTCATTTCTACTGTGAATTTTTCCCCACTAATTGCCAAATGTTGCACTACCTGGACAGTCAAGCCTTAAAATGAATCTCTAATCAGCCTCAGAAACCTGCATAGCTGAGCCACCAGTACCGGTGTCACACTTTCACACAACTTGCCAAGAAAGTGAACTAATCACTCACTTTGAAACAAAGTACCTGGGCGATGCTAAAATGTGCTGAGAGGAACTCCGGCAGGTCAGCTTACTGTACAAATAGGGTGGCAAACAAATTTGCATGTAAAAATTAAAAATCAATGTGTTCCACCTCACCTAATGACCAATCTCCCCACTGCTGCTCTTAGGCTCTGATTAACATTCAGGGGGGTTCAGGAGAAAATGTTGGAGCAAAGCATTAATCTCTCTCAGCAAAAAAAAGCTTGTATCTTCTGACAGGTGGGTCAAAGTTGCCATTTAATCTAGCCCATAATTTCAGAAATGTGCTGACAGGGTGCGTTTCAATATATTAACAACTGGCTGTGTTTGAGAAAACTAACAGCGAGAAACCCCCGACAGTAAGTCCGCATTCCCAGCTCGGACTTATGGGACGTTGGGAAAACGAGAGGAAGGCGGCAGTAGCAGAATCCAGTGGAAAGCTCGGAGAAAACGGCATCTGAGAGGCAAAACGTTTGATGTTGACGGATGTTAAGCTCCCTGCTCATTATAGATCTCAGCTGCCTTCCCTTTTAATAGATCAAGTTACATTTAGGTTGCAGAAATCCATGTTGGTTGAATCAAATAGCAACTGGACAACTTCTGTTTTGGCTTGAAGACGTTTCACCTTCAGTTCTGAAGAAGCCTCTAGGACGACCTGGACGATTGAGCGTCCACAAAAACGGTTTGCAGAAATCTTCATCAACTGAGGTTTTTGTGCCGCCTGAACCATCAGAAGAAAACTTGAGACCTGGATGTTAAAACTTTGCCATTTTTATAACCAAAAGTAAAAATATATAGATTTGTATCCAGCTCTTAGAGACCCTGAACCTGAAACCATGTTTTTAAGATGCCGCCCAGGACTTGACTTTAGACTTCAGAGGTGTCCTGCTTTCTTATTGAAAAATGTCTCCTACCTCCCGCCCCAACCAAGTGGAAATAATATCACTCACACTGAGAGATCATGGTGTCAGGGTCAATTGTCCTGCAAAAAACGGGGGAGATGGTAGACAAGTATTGATTTTTCATTTTGTGGGGGTAAGCAAGCATGTTGCAGCTGAGCGTTGGGGGGCAATGAAGCAGACTAAATGTGCTACACTGCTCGTTCAGCTTATCACCCGTGAGCTGTGACTGCTGAAAGACACCTTGGAAACAATTATCACAGAAAAAAAACACCATCAGTTTTTGTATCTCTTTCAATTCAGTACAGTTCAGATGCCTGGGAGTAAAAAAACAACAAAAACAGCCTGACAACAATATTCAAGGCAAACGGAGCTTGTGGTGAAAAATGTGGCCGGGTATCCAGAGAGGGAACTTGGTCAGCTTTGCTTCACGTAGGGATGAACCAGAGCTGGATAGAGTCTGCATCCGTTCACCATGTAAAGCCTTAGAGGTAGAAAACCCTTGTCAAACACATTATATGATGCCACAGGTCGCAGACGCATTCCTGCAGTCTGGCAAACTTCAAACTATGAATCAAAGCCAGCGATAACGACCTCTGTGACCCGTACAAGGCGTGTTCGACTCAGAGCATCCAAATTACGTCATCATAACACAGGAGACATGGTTCGAGAAAGAGAGCGAGTCATTCCCTTTGGCTCCTCCATGTTCTGAATTTTCAGCGGGCCTAGTTTTTGGGTCATAACCTACGGTGCATCCTCGTAAACGTTCCTGCTATGGCGGGACACGACAGAATGCTCGCCACTCATTCTGGACCATGGCGGGGATTAGGAGCTCTGGAAGTGAGTCCACTTCCTGAATAAACATCACCTGTTTGGAGCGTGATCTAAGCTCCTCCATCACTTTGCTTCTCACACTCTCATCACACCTCATGCATTCTGTCCATCGCCTCCCTCCTCCTGATTTGCAAAGGGTACGGTCTCGACAGCGGTCAGAGGTGTTCCGAGCATACAGGGTGGAGAAAACAGCAGTCATGCAGTCATCTTGATGAATAACACACACCACGTTCTCCGCTGCTTCTGTGATGTGAGGGTCAGAGTCGAATGTGTGCAATATGAGCTCATCGGTAAACCTATAACACTTCCTTTTTGGTGGCGCTAAAACAATCCTAAATATTTATGTCACCTGCCCTGTATATACTGAAAGACACAACTGTGACGGGAGAGGAGTTTTTCTCAATCCTACAGGTTAAATAGAAACCAAATGTGTCGTATGGAACGTGTCTACAAACTTGTTGTGTACGCTATATGTTTCTCTATACTCTCATTTATTATGAAATCTTGGCCGCGGTCTTTACCTTCATAGACCATAGCGTGAGGAAGAACTGGATCAATTTTGGTAAATGTTAGTTCTCTTATATTCCCAAAATTAGGGGGAGCTTTATCTTCAAAAGTTTTCCAGACCATAATTTCTCAAATCCACATTTGGTGCGTATGAATGGACTCGACGAGATCTATCTCGTGTACATGCTGATTTACTCTAACACTTCCTATTTTCCTCACTAGGGGATCTTTTTTTTTTAACAAAAGAAAAAGGATTTTCAGACTAAAATTCCTATTTAATTTTAGGAGATAAATCAGGTGGATTGCTTGTACAACACAGGGGGTTGGGGACTTTTCAGGGATGTACCCTTGCTGTCAGGTATAAGAGGGCAAGCCTAGTTCAAGGTTTAAATTTCCCCTGTAAAATAAAACAATATGCACAAAACACTTCATTTTTTAAAATTACAAATAGAAGTTACAATCCTAAAAAAACTTCTTGTCTCGTCTTGTTTTTATTTCTAGTTTTTTAGATAACATTTTACTCACCTGGTTTTCTGTACCCCAGATACAACAAACTGAAAGATGGTGGATAAAATACCCCTCTCACCCCTCTCATACGGGGTGAGAGGGTGAGAGGGGGTGCACCCTGGCAGCTGATTACCTTGGCTGACTCACACACCTGAAAGAGGCACCCATCACACTGATCTTCAATCGTTACCATCTGTAATAAATGGCCGATGCAATCACGCAATAATTGCCAGCACAGCCTTGGTTTCTCGAATAGTTATCGTGTCATTAGTGGAAAATTCTTCAGCCATTTAATCCAGAGGCAGAGACCGGAACACGCTAGTGTCATAAGGATGGCTTCTCTGCATGCAACATTTCATTCTTGAAGACCCACTTGTGTACCATACGTGTCAAAATCTCCCCCATTTGACGAATCCTTGCAGTCTCTGGGAATAAAAGATTATTTTTTTATTCCATGGACAATGGAAGGATAAATTCTTTAAAAGAGCCTAGCAGATCAAAAGCTGGGTTTACCGAACACTCAGTTTGTCAAATTCACTTTCTGAAGAGGGAGACTATTGTGGTTAATCAAAGAGGCTCGGTGTGAAGGATGGGATTATGGGCTGTTTGTGTGCTTCTATGCGCATCTTTAGAACCAGGTAAGGTTTCATGATAGGAAGCAATCGTCTGATCTTAGACCCAAATACTCAACTGTGACATGGGTGAAAACAGATGCTGTGATTCTAAAAGGTGGAATCCGGAACAACCGGACTTCCTGTTTAAAGTTGAAGATGTTTCACCTTTCATCCAAGAGGCTTCCTCAGTTCTGAGGCAGTGATTATGAATAGGGTTTAGGCCCACTGTGATACCTTCAGAGGCAAACTCGTTATTTTATTTGTATGTTTGTTATTGCGTTTCATCTGTAAAGAAATAAAGTCTCTGTCTTCATTACCTTTTTGCATTTATTGACTTTTACTTTGACACATATCAACCTTCTTGTTTTAAGTATTGATTGATTGATTTTTACATATATTAGGCGTAATGTTTCTGTGCGCTGTCTTATTAAAATAATGCAAAATACCGGCATGCTCAGTGTGTGTTGAGTCTCAATTTGTGTACAAGGTGCTCCAGTCGGTGGGAGTAAAGGTAGTCGGGGGTGTGATACGGTCTAGAATCGACGGTGTCCAAGACGCCAGTGTTTTGAAAACGACAGTAGGAAATAAAGGATAGAGAGCGAGAGAGGGAGAGCGAGAGAGGGATATTTTGCCCATGCGTTTCGACACAGAGGCCTTCGTCAGGCCCTGACCGTATCAAACCACCAGTAAGCAGGTTTTGATTTTCTGCCTTTTTGTTTGTCTTATCATGCTGCCTTCTCAGTTTCCTGTTTTTGCCTCGTCTGTCAAAGCACTTTCTAAATGTCTTTTGTTAAGGTACTCTACAAATAAAGTTTCTTATTATTATTATTTGTCTATTATCTACTTTGGAGTTCAGTAATAATGGTTTTGCAGCAAAAATGATCTGCAGTCAATTCCTTTTCTAACTGCGATTTGCATAAAGTAATAGTTTGGAGAAAAGTTTGAAATCCAAATGAAAATCTGGATTTAACAGTTTTTCTGTTGCAAATATTGAATTAATTTATTAACTATGAAGTTATGTCTAAGTTTACAATTTTTTTTAATGCAGCACAATTATGGACAAGAAAACAAAATTTTGATGGGGTTTGAAGAAGACATAGATTCCCTCAGATTATCTAAAGTACTCCTGACTGAGAAAACCACACTTTGCCACTTGATACGATTGTCCTCCTTACGGGAAAGTAAGCGATATATTCAAAAGTATGCATAAGACATTTGTAGATAAAAGGTATATAAAGACAAAAGTAGTAATTTTCCTTGTTATAAATATCAATGGTTACATATGGACGTAAAATGTCTTGTTGTCGCATCCCTTAATTAAAGACATCTTTACAAAAACTTTATAAATATTACAGTAAAACATGATTTAAGTATGCGTTATTACACATTTCAAAGTTATGCTTATGTTCAATTTAACGTTTTAGTTGGTTGACCTGGTGCAGCGAACGCCAATCTTAATTAATTTCTATATTGTTCATACATTGAACTTGTGTACTAAAACTAAAAAGTACTTAAATAAAATGGAAACCCTCAAGTGGGTACATGATTATAGTACTGCAGCGTCGAACCTAGGTATATTACTTTTGAGTGAATGTATCTACTTCGCAAAACTGAGAAAATATACTCAAAGTATTCGCCACTGCCTATGAGTTCATTTTATAATATAAAACTTGTGTATCATTGTGTGCTAAAATTGTGTGGTTCTGAAAAAGCTCCAGAGTTGTCTGCCCTTTATCACCTGGTCTACGGTGTTTGCAAATACTGCAGTTTGTGTGTGTGTGTGTGTGTGTGTGTGTGTGTGCGTGTGTACCTGCAACGAGCGCTTTATTAGTGAGTGTGTGTGAGTGTGTGTGCATGAGCATGAACGCGGTGCTTGTGTTAAATAATGCATGGCCCCAAGCCCAGGACGGGCCCTTTGATAAAGTACAGCTTCGTGGTACATGCATAAGCAGCTCCAGCCATATGCAGAAAGGAGAAATTGATGGTCGAGATAAAGTCTGCGCTGCTGCTGCTTTCTATCTGTGTGTGTGTGTGTGTGTGTGTCCGTGAAAAAAGAGATTTATGGATCCTACCAACGTCTACACACGTTTGATCGGCTGGTAATAAGAAGCTTTTTAGGATGAATTTGTGCGCTTAAACTTTTTGTGGTCTTTGATTAGCTGTCATTTCCCCGCTAAGCTAATATGAAAATGCACATGAGATCAGATGCCACAGTGTCAGTTTGTGTGTGTGTGTGTGTGTGTGTGTGTGTTTGAGAGACAGAAAACTGTGTGGGCAAACGAGGATGAGCCTGTTTGTATCAGAGCAGCCTAGTAGAATCTCTGCCAGTGTGTATTTCTGCCAGTGTGTGGACGTACCTCTGTGCAGGTGTGTGTTATAGCACTAATACACTCCTTGACATGGTGGAGAAGGGAGACGAGCTGCCCATCAAAATTGAAGTGGTCAGGAGCAATTATGTGGTCCAAAGTTGCTGCCAAAGTTCTCCCCATTCAGGAAGGAAGGCAAAAATGAGGGTCAACATTTGCAAACTCTCAGTAAACATGTACAAGCAAACACGTCTGTGTCTGCGTGTGTTTGTTCTCTTTTTGAACAAACACACCTCTGGGTGAACCCCAGACCCTTTGATAATAACACTCATCGAACTTTTGGACTTCTCCTTCAACTTTTACCATTATTTTCATGTCTTCTCTCTTTTTTCTCTGGTGTCTCATCAATTTTCATCGCCTCGTCTAGTTTCTACGGGTTGTGAAGTTGTCCAGCTCATCACCGCTGGCCAAAGTTGCGATAGCCTAAACCTTTAATAAGTCTTGAATTCATTGTGTTGCATTGAAAAGCATCAATGTGTGAGAGTATATCAGCAACACTGTAATTAAATATACACATAAATGATCAGATGAAATGAAGGAAAGGATAAGTTCCATTTCAACTCGCATCACTATTTGTGACGTCTCTTTCAACTTTCCCTTCAAGTGATTTCTGACTTCACGCCATTATTTTCATGTCTTCACTCTCTACATCTGCGGGTTCTGATGTCGTACGGCGTCCAAAGCCGTGACAGAACAAACCGCTCTGTGCCCTAATTCATTAGACATGTCACACTCTCGTTAAGTGCAACCCACCTTCCTCACCTCCTCCTTCTCTATTCATCCACGCGCTCCCTCTCTCCTTCATCCCTTGCACCAACTGCCACCCCCTCACCCAGTCGTAAAGAACAGACAGTCAGATATACAGGAAGAGACGGAGAAAACCCCTATCTCTTTTTGTTGCAGCTTTAATTTACTTCCTACATTAATATTTCAGGGCCCTCTGCAGACTTGGTGCGGGAGCCAGTGGGAGCTACCGTGTGTGTTGTTGCAAGTACGCTGGGGGGTGTGTGTGTGTGTGTGTGTGTGTGTGTGTGTCACATTCCTGCTGTAGGAGGGGAAAGGATTAATATTTCAACGGGCCTTATTGGAGACCCCTGTACCGGCTCCACCAAACCAACATGGCATGGGTGCACAGTGGTATGCCGGCTCACCTTGCCGCTCCACCCCCTTTTTGTCTTTGTCTCTTTTCCTATCCTTCATTTCAGTCTTTCCCCTGTAACTATTATTTAAGAAAATCGACTTGATATATGTCAATTTATTATTGCAAAAAAAAAAACCCCAACAAAAACTGTTAAAGAAAATCTAGAATGAAAATAGAAAAAATAAGAATATCAGGCAAAATGTGACCTTAAGAAAGTCTGATGTCGTACATGAAGGGGCAGGATTCCAAAAGAAGAAAAAAAAGACCAATTTGAAAACGTTGAAATTGGATTTTGAAGTTGGGAGACGATGATGAGGATACAAGGGCAGCTTTTATCACAGATCAGTGGGTCCCTGAGCGGGGGTCTCCCGGTTGCTGCATCATGGGTGCCCGGCAGGAGGTCACATTGAAATAAGGTGCCTTTCCCCAGGCTCTTAGCCAGCCCTGACATTTGGGTTTGTGTGTGTGTGTGCGTGTGTGTCTTTGTGTTTGTATGTGGAATGTTTAGCGTGAAGGGTGGGGGCTTGTGTTTCCGCAGAGAGACCCAATTGACTAGGCTCCCCTACTAGTTGTTTCCCCCTCGTCTACCCCTACCACCCCTAACCCTCTTTCTATTGGACCCCGTTTCTCATTTACCTATTCATTTGAAAGCAGAAAATGCCTACCGCGATCCAATATGGGGTTGAGGCAGGGGGGCCCGAGTGGGCCCTCAGCAGGGGTGGAAAACACAGCAACAACACGATGAAGAGAAGGAGGAGGTGGAGAATGCCTAGACCTCCGACAGGAGATGGCTTCAAATGGCTTCCTGTCTCTCTCTCTCACTTCTTTCCATCCCACACCTTCCCTTGATGTCTCTCTCTCTCTTTTCACTCACTTTGTCCCTTTTTGCTTTTTCTATTTTTTCTTCTTTTCACTGATGCTGTGCTCACTGAAGTAGTGCAGAGATTGGGATGTGCGGCCAGCTTGACCCTGCTGCTGAGACGAAGCAGGGTGCACAAAACCAGAACCTGTGTCTGCCTAAGAAGGTGTGTGTGTGTGTGTGTGTGTGTGTGCGTGTGAGGGTCTTTTTTCTCTTTTTTAAAGAAACCACCCTCCGACCACTTGTTATAATTTCAATCTTTTTTTTTATTTTTTGTGGCTCACCTAAGAGAATTCCGAGGCCCTGAGAGCCAAAAGCAAACTTCTGAAAGTTTCTGTGGGTTTGAAAAGTCAAAGAAGATAGTCCTTGTATAAATGCTAAAGTAAAGCGCGGTTAGCTCTGAGAAGCAGCACGAGCGCCGTATGACATGTTTTATGCATGGCCGCTGGGTCTCTCAGGTCGGGGAGTTTCACATCAACAAAGTGCGGAGGGTGGCTAAAGGTGAAAGGCATACTGGCAGAGGGCATTGGGTGTGAGGCGGGAGGAAGGGAGATGTGAGGAGGAGGACGGTGAGTAAACACTTGCAGATTTAAATATAAATACAGCCAATAAAGAAAGGAAAGGTATTTGGCAAATGGAGAGATTCGATAAGCAAATAAAATCCAGAAGAAGATTAAACATTCACAGGATATATGTTAGAATTAAAAAGAATCTGTCAAATCTAAGTGATGTGATTATACTTATCTTCATTCAGTATATGTGAGTGATTAAAGGAACATAAGAGTGTTAAAGGACAGGAGTGATGACTAATATGACGAGGGACTGAGGGATGAGTGTGGTAGAATGTTAGATAAATGTCTCAGGAGGTGGTCTAGACAGAAAAAACCCCAAAAACTTAACACAGACCTCAAAAGAGATGGTGACCTCAGATCAGTACACAAAAATAGAACACACGGAATTCCCGATAATGGACCTGATTTAGCTTCTATATTATTTGTTTACTGTCAGGAGAATTTGACAGTGAAAAAAGTGATTGCATGGTAAAAGTGATTTTTCTTCTTATCTGTGCCGCTCCGAGCCTTATGATAACATCAACCGTTGTTTTGAGGGTTTCCTCGGACGCCTCGGACTCAACTTCAAGTCGCTCGACACATTTTAAGTCGCATATATTATCAGGCGAAGAACACGTGGAATTTTAGTAAATGTATCTTTTATTCCGGGTACATTTAAATTAAAATAGAGGACAGCAGTGATGCTAATGGTGATGGTGATGGTGATGGCGGGGAAAGTATCTTCTCTGATGAAAAACAGAATGGATCGGTCGGGCTGTGATTGGGTCTAACAATGTTGATAACACTTAAACACCCTTGTCTCTGATCTCTCTCCTTCTTTTATCTGTCGGAGTACACAAACACAGGCTCGCACACGGCACCAGGCTAATTGCAAAGACGATGCAATTTCCAGAACATAAACAAAATCAAAGGAAGCCGCACTTTCTTCCTTCCATGCGTTCCTTAATGTTATTCAGTAACAGCGTTAAGGCCCACCTCACAAAAACACCACTACTTGTTGTGAGTGATATTTTTCTCCATCGCCAGCGGAAACCATAACGGAAGTTACTTAAGGAGCTGAATTACCTGTATAGCTTTTCGCCGTGGCCCGATGAGATGGTCGGATTCAAACGCTGATCTAATTGCTTGTTAAATCATGTTGATTTCGGAAAGCTGAAGTTTTGCTACGGCGTGTTGTGTTTCTTTCAGTCCACCCCTGCAAAGTGTGGTTGGTTTTTCTCAGCACTTTCATTAATGGCATTCCTGGTGTTTATACTCTGTGTGAATATTAACTGTCAAAACCGTGAAAGAGCAGCGTTTAGAACTACATTGCCCCAAAAGCCTGCAATCAGAAGTAGATCTCACATATGCAAAAAGGGAAATACAAGCGGACCCCCGCACGTACACGTTTGACAGAGTACCTTTCCTTCTTGAATACATTAGAGGACCTGCAGAATGAGAGCAAATGAATGCCCGCTCACTTCCCCAGCACCCTGGCCTCCTGGCAGCCGGGATAGAAAACAGCGATTCGTCCCCATTACATTTTTCATCATACCTGCGTGAGCCGATATCCACGTTCCTGCCCACCATGAGACAACGCTGAATGCACACCTCCTATAGTAGCTACCTACACACTACATTTGTGCCCACACATAACAATCCTGCATAATAACCACGGGTTTTAAGATTCAGTATCCTCTGGAGTAGAAAGAGGGAAAAGAACGAGCAACAAACAAGAGGAGAGATGATTGGGAGGGGGGGGGGTTGGAGTGAGGGTTGGGAGGGGGCAAGAAGGACATCTATCCGTCTTTAAGCCCACCTTATTGGGTAGTGGTGACCCTGGACGGGGGGCTATTGTCTAGGCTCCTTATCATAATGTAGGCTGTGTTGTCTTCTCCATTACACCTTGGCCATTCAATTAGCCCCCATTAGCATAGTAATAGAGCGCAGCATTGCTAGGGTCAGGACTGACAAGGGGAGGAGAGTGGTCAGAGGGAGAGAGAGGGAAAGAGAGAGAAGAAGTCAGTATACCTGTAGGCAGGCTGATGTCAAACTCTATTATGGCCAAAAAAGGGGGATGTCAGGAGGTGATATCATACAGGTATTAGTGGAGAACAGTGAAGGACATGGACAGAAAGGAGGGATTTCATGGAAAAAATATTTGGCATCATTTTAAAACAATGGAGACCCTCACTACGGGCCAAATTGGGTTGAATGGTCTGCGGAAGAGTTCTCCGATGTCACCTTGGGATGCAGACATTTTGATGGATGCAATGACCTTGTAAGACATTGTGCATTTTGAAAAAGCACTGCATTTATTGTGGAAATTGAAGGAGAAAGCAAAGACAAATGGCCAATATGATGTAGCTTCTTTCCGCAACGTCAATAATGACTTAAAACAACTGGCACTGAGTGGTAGTGATTATCAATAATGAGGGTTGCAAAACAAACAAGAAGAGGTAGAACATTTTTCAAAAGGGGAGTAAAGACAAAAGTGGAGTAAGGGGAAATGAAGATGATGAATACCGCGCTGGGGAGCACTTCATCTTTTTTGCTTGTTGCATTGGTTGGTTGCACTCATCTTTTGTTTGACGTAGTGACAGCACAGGAGAAGTAGGGATAACAGATAAGAGGTGAGACCAGGTTCTAGGAGAACAGATATATGTCTGCAGCCCAAAGACATTAACAAACCACTTTAAATTCTGATGGGTTCAAGCACTTATAATTTGCGTAGGTGGGAGACTTTTGTCTTTCTTCTTCGTCTCTCTTTGTTCCATTTTTTTTGACCCTTTATCACTTTAATTTTCTTTCTGAAGCATAATAAGTTCACCTCCTACTCAAAGTTTCTCACTATCTCATCCTTCATTCAATCAAGTGTGTTTCCTCTAATATTTTCTCTAACTTCCATCCTCCCACAAAATCATTCACATTAGTCCCCCGTCCTTTTTTGCATCATTTCCCCCCTCGTCAGTGTCGGTGCCAAGGATCATGCCAAGAAGCCAGTGCCCGCTTCTTGTCCCCATCTACATGTTGCCCCTGTTGTCGCTGCCACTTTCTGGCATCGTACCCATGTGAGAGAGAGGCGGGGGGGGAGAGAGAGATAGAGAGATGGAGGGTACGGCAAGGGGCAAAGGAAAAAGGCAAGGAAACAGGGGATTGCATGCAGATGCAGAGCCCATCTCGTTTACAAATATGCAAATACTGTTGCCTTTGTGATATGCAAATGAGAGATTACAGAACGCTAATTAGGGTCAAAAGAATTGTTCACGTCAATTAGGGGAGAATGAAAAAACGATCCCCACTCTCGCTGGCCCCCAGACCCCAATCACTGCCACGGATATCCTCAGCTTTTGTCTTAAAAATGGAGCCATGCAAAAGACAAATAATAAGAGACATGAGTAGATCAGTCGGGGCAAAAGCATTCGGATAAAATCAGCAGGCATCTTGAAAGAGCAGAGGTCCAGATTTGTTTTCGTGGAATGTCATGGTTGGTTTGTCAGTAAAACCGAGATCAACAAAATATTTGTCCCAAAGGAAATGTGCTTCTGATCGGCACTTTCGCTCCATAGTCTTTTCTCTTCATGCTCTCTTTTTTATAATTAGATAACAAAATAGGGTTGAAACACATATTTGTTTAAAGCTTTGGTTTGTCAAAGATTTGTCATTGAAAGTAAATGTATATATATATATATACATATATGAATAAAATAGAATGAATAATAAATGAACACAAGAATAAGAACAAAAAATATATAGTAACATTGTAATATGAGAATAAGAATAATATTTTAAACGGTATATACTGCAATGTAAAAATACTTCCTGTTAGTCCAGATACCAGTCTGTTGTCAGTCTGTCCAGCTGAATCAGTGAGTGTTTCTTCTATCAGAGGGAGGAGTTCTAGTTTGATGGCCCCAGGCCGGATGACCTCCTGTGGTGCTCATCAGTGCATTTTGGCGCTGAGATTCTCTCACCCTGAGTGCTCTGATGCCGGGACAGCACATCCTGGAGGAGCTGTGAAGCATTGTGCAAGGTGCTGTACAGCTTAGGCAGCATCCTCCTCTCTATTTCCACTTCAACAAGAGAGTCCAGTTCCACCCCAACAACCAACATCAGTTCTGTTGAGTCTGTTGACATCTGCTACCTCCAGCATACTGTAGAAGCTCACAACAGCAACCAAAGATAGCAACGGCCACCATAACATCATAAAAGAACCTCAGCATCGTCTGAGCTGCAGAACTGCATGACCCACCTTAGAAAATAGACATGGCTCTGGCCCATTTGGCCAAGAGGCTCGATGTTCCTCGCCCAGTCCAGCTTATTGTCTATGTAGAAACCGAGATATTTATAATCCTCAACAATGTCCACACTGATGGAAACAGGGGTCCCTGGTATCTTGGACCTCCTCAGATCCACAACCAGCTCCTTTGACATTGCCACATTGAGCTGGAGGTGGTTCTACCATGTTACACGGTTCCCTACCAAAACCTGGTTCTCGGTCTCCTCACCCCGGGTGATACATCCAACTATAGCAGAGTCATCTACTAAACTGAGATTAGCAAAAGTATTGTCTCTTATTTCATAATGCTACCTTGAATAAAAATAAGGATCAGCGGAGGTAGTTCTGAATTATTTTATTGTGATATTCGTGGCCGTTGCTCCTAAATCTATAAGGATAGCAAATGTGGAAAGAGTCTGAGGTGGGAGACTCCACCCATACAACGAGACCCTGGCACTTTATTAATGTTATATTAATATTGTGTTGGACGCCACCACCTTGTTGACTCGGTGTCACCAAACAAAAGCTTACTTTATAATATACAGTAAAAAAACACATAGCAAACTGTATGTTTCCGTTTCCCCTGTCCCTCTTCTTTCCATCACTCCCTCCTTTGACGGTGTGTCTGTCTGGTGTGTGCCGGGGTAGCACACTGCTATATTTGCATCCTAATGACCCCTCCAGTGGGCCCCGAGGCTGGGCCCTCTGCATTACCCAGAGATCAATTAGGGCCACGGCTTGGCATGTGCTCTGCCCCATTATAAACCCCTACCAACTACCTTTTCTCACTGTCGCTCCCCTCGTCCTCCCATATGTGTCCTTCGTCTACACCTCCACCTCATCACACCTCCTGCATGTCTACCAGAGCATGCGAGCGCAGACACACACATTAGCACAGACACACACTACGTTTTGTTAAAATAACACACGCATTCGGTGACACTCAGTCTAGCTCTGGTGTTTTAGTGGTGAGGTGAAGGATGAGTGGGATCAGTCCACAGAGTTTTGTGATTCCATCTCAGTCTTGTTGGCATGCAAAGCCAGACAAAGACCATGTTCTGGAATGGACATCTTTTTGACAGAGCCAGGTTCATAAGGCTCATGTGGCTGCCAATCACCCTGATAAAAAAAAAAAAGCACTCTGATTCAACCAGAGGATGAGAAACTTGAATGAAGATAGAGAGCACCGAAAACCGACCTGGTTCTCTTTTTTTCCCTTCATATGTTCGATGTGAGTTTTTACTAAGGTAGATATGTAGACCCAAACGCAGATGAGAATGTTTGACCCACATCGTAACCTCTATTCCTGGCATAAACCTCATTTACACAGCTTATTAAATGAGGAGTTATTGCCTTTATTCCGCTCCTCCACTCTGTATAAACACACAGTGGTGAGGGTTCTTCCACCTCTGAGACTGCAGCTGAGGTAGTAACAGATGCAAATCACAGGAAATCTGTATAAATGTGAGGCTAAAAGGCAGGACCTATCGTAAATGAAAATACACAATTAACTTAATAGACTTACTTAGGTAAACGTCATTTTTGGAGTCACTGACGAAATAGTTATTATTTTTCTTGCTACGGAGACGTGTTATGAAAAAATGTTCCCTTCATTTTCACTGTGTAAAACTTAGTGGTGAAGTTCCAGAGTGTGACTTATTTTACACATTATCACACCTGTCGCTGAAACTACAAAGGCCTTTCAGGTGTCAAGAAGGGTGGTCAAAAACACAAAATCCCTCCTTAGAGACAGTGTCTGGTGTTTACATCTGGGCGACTGCACCAACATTATGAAAGTAAAGACATGCTCTTACGGCTTCCTATAAAAAAGCTGATAGTTCCCCAAAAAAACAAAATACAAATGTGTATTTGTGCCTTTAAAACATCAAAACTAGCTCCCTCTAAATAAACTACCAACTTTAAGACAAATAATTCCCACATCACTTATGATCAGATCACAGAGTGGACACGCCTCCCCGGTATATAAATTTGGTTGCGCATGAACATTAAACATTTATTACTCTACATAGTCATATTGAGATATTTAAATGTATTTTAGTAAAACAATTATAATAGTTTTATCACTGACCGTCTGCTGGCTGATGTATTTGCCTTTTCTCGCGTCAACCTTTCTTTCAATTCAAATTGTGTTAAAAGTCTGGAGGCGAGCGTTAAATACAAGAATATACCTGTTGTTTACCATAATGTCACAGCTGGTCACTGTTGCTGCTCGCCATGACGGCAAAGACCTGTTCCATCTGATTTGGATGCATCCCAGAAATAGTTGAGGTAATGACTTGCATCTATTTGTTTCACCAGGGGTTGGAAAAGCCCCCTTCTTATTTCCTCCTGAGATTAACTGGGTGTGCAGAGATTCTGTACTGCTATCTCAGTTGCAACACAACCACCCTGTTGCAATATTCATGGTCATACCCAGGCCCCGCTGATCCGAGATCGCTCCTCTTATGGGGCATCTAGCCAGTTTTAATAGTCATAGAATCAAAATAATAGACGCCGTGTTTAGAAAGGAATGATTAGTTGTGATAGAGGTGTATTGTATTAAGATCTTGTCCTTCTGAAACGTGAAGACAGCGATTCAAGTGAAACTATAAATCCAAGGACACAGATAATACTGCAAAACTCAACTTGGCGCAGCTTTGGATGGACCAGAACCCCACAACATATGTGAATGTCAGCTAGTTCAAATATGCCTTAAAAACACAACGGATTACAGAAAACATTAATGAAATGCAAACCATTAAGCGCCCTGAAATGTACTTTTAAAGTTTCATTTAATTCTCTCCAGTTATGAGGGGAGGTGGACCGACATACAGCTTATATGCCCTTATGAATGAAATGACGAGAATCAAACTGTAAAATGAATGTCTATGTTATAATGTGAGCGTTCACTAGTCGACAAACTTAAATTTATAGCCCTAAGATGCCCTCAGTCAAACTTACCCAGGTAATATCATCTATTGGTTTATGGACTACGGTTTTAAATCCTCGGGTTTGACACCGCTACAGCACCACTTTGGATTTTTGGATGGAGAAGTGAGGATGTATGGAAGGGAGAGAAAGGTGCAATGGTGGATACACATCTCATAGCTTGTGTCCTGCATGGATCTCACTGGGAACCTGACGTGTTAGCGACTTGTCACTCAAAAGGAAACCGGGCCCTGAAGCAAACATTGATTTTTTTATCTACTCTACTCTGGATGGAACCATCGTTTAAGATATGATCGTGATTCAGCACTTGACTCTAGCAAACGAAAACCATAAAAAAAAATTAAATAACCGTTTTTAAGGGTAATAAATTAAGTTAGAATTACAATAAACTTTTACAATTTCACTTCTTTAGAAACAAGAGGGACAAAAGTTTAAGCAATTTCTGCTTTGGATTAACTTTTCAATCAAAACCGTCCAAATGTTATACAGTCAAGGCACCAGATAAAAGACATGATGCAGAAACTGAAAGATGGAGGCAATGTAAAACAAGATATACTGGTAATAGTGATTTTTATAAGTGCAAAAATGAAACTTTTTTAAAAACCTTTAAAAGGTTGAATCAGAGAAGTCATTGTATTCTCTAGTTGTCATCCACACCAGCTTTTCATGTCACTCCACTCCCACTTTACTCCCAGGAATGTCATCACTTGAGTTTACGACGCATCAGTTGTACAAGTATTGTAAGCAGCACCATCAATGTTGATTTTGGCCATTTCCTTCTTTCATCGACTATGACCACCGTATAAAAAACAGCTGATTTGTATCTGTTGTGGAAGTCACAGACGCATGGTTAAATCATATTCTTTCCTGTGTGGGTTCATAATGTTATCCATAGCTGTGTGCAAACATCATGCCCTTAACTTGGAACCAACGTCCTACTGATATCCAAACATATGGTCCGTGGAGGATTTTCAGATCAATAGGCTTTTGCATGAAAACATCACAAACATTTCTGACCTAAACTGGAATTGTTTCAACATGCTTGAAAACGCATCAGTTGTATTTTTGTCATTTGCTTCACCTGGCACAAAGTAAAAAGTCTCATCTCTCTAGATGTCTGTATTTGAGCTGACACATGGATTAACAGTGATAGTAAGATAGCGGTTTGTGTGTGTGTGTGTGTGTGTGTGTTTATCTGCTCGCCTCACACACACGTGATGCACAGACCTGCTGATGCTCCACGAGTCCAAATCTGCACACCTTCCTAGCGCTTGTGTGTCTCAGTGACATATTCTTCCCACAACATGTCACAACACTGTTTGACGTTTGGCCCCACAGACAATGCAGGTTTACGACCGGCATCTCTCCGCCCCTGCACGGCCCCCACTGCCTGGAATAGAGGTTCAGGAAGAGGCAAGCCCCCCGGAGCCCTGGGACTCGACCCCTGCAGCCTTCATACTCATCTCTGCACTGAAGCTCCCGTTCCACTTCTCAGCATCTGTCAACCAAACGCCACAGATGGAAAGTGTAGGGCGGACATGGCAGAAGCTAGATGGATTTGTTATAATAGGAACTGTTATTGGGGGGTTTTGTGTGTGTGAGGGTAACAAAAACACAGAAAAGAGAGTTTCTCATAATTGGTTTGGCTGATAGGGTCTTTTAAATATCTTTACTTGGATCCTAGGAATAGAAGGTGTGTTGGAGGATGTAGATATGCAAATCAGTTATCAGTATATTTTCATGCACAATCTTTTAATTGATTCTAAGAAATCAACCAAATTGAGCATGTGAAAGTTATGTTTACTAAAATAGACCGTGTTTTAGTGTGTTTTAAAGGATTGACTTTAATCTTAGGATAAGCCTAATAGAAATTAGAAAAGTGTTGAGCATTAATTTAATATAAATGCCAAAGTTTACTCTCTGGGTGAATGAAATCATCTCATGTGTTGCTAGCACTAATAATAATAATAATTCCTTATACTTATATTGCGCTTTTCAAGATACCCAAAGACACTTTACAGATTATACACAATGTCCGGCATTTTATTCACAAACAGTTGCACGGAGATCGAAGCCACGCCTTCTGTAAGAGTTAAAAGACCAACATCTGTTTGTCTATAGAAGTAAAGTCATTGTGCACATTATTTGACTTCAGGGGTCCGCTGATCACTGGCATTGATTCCTGCTTCTCCAGTCAATTAAATCAATGGCATCTTTAGGTCCTGCTTAGCCATGTGTCAGCTGTCACACTCCACTATCCCCTTCATTTACCAGCGCACAGATGTCACACTATACAGTCCACTGCCGCTCCTAGAACAATTACCTGAAACAGAAAAACAATCCCAAACAACATTGTAACGCATAAGGAATTTGGTTTTATTCCGGATGCCCCTCCTGACGCACCCTCCCCATTTATCCACTGGCACTGGAGGTACAGCGGCTTGCGACCCCTCGGTAGCAGGGTTAATTTATTAACGACAGAGCATTTCTTCAAATATCTATTAAGAGAAAATAAAAGCGGTAGGATGAAGGATTGGTGCCGCACAAAGTTCAGTCCACACGCCAGGACTGGGGGGCTGCTACCTTGTGACCCTCATGCCCCTCATCAGCCAACCTGTCTGCATGCAAACCCACTCACACACTCGCACGTTTCGGCCTCCTACAAAACCGTGGCTTGCGCCGAGACCCTGGGAGACTACCTCCCTCTGCACACCCCTTTCCCCTCTTCCCTTTCCACTCCCACTGACCCCCTCAGCGACAGACCATTGTTTACTTTCACTCTCCTTCACGGCCCTGCTGGTGCGTGGGGCCGGCCGAATCGTTACATTATTGTCTGGTCCACCCTCGCCAACCCCTCCCCTCCCGACCCAGCCTGACCCCATTCACAGTCCTCAAAAGCACCATCTGTATCACCCAACAGTCAGGGAGTGAGAGAGAGGGAGAGATGGGGCAAGAAGGGGAAAGAAAACAAGGCGGGGAGAAAGGAGATGACGGCCGGAGAGGGAGGAAAGGAGAGAGAGAGAATTAGAAGCATCTGAAACGCACTGTCTGTCGGAAAGTATCTGTCAAATACTTCTTAAAGTGAAAAGGCTTCCCTACTGTTTTCCTTTCTTTAGACGTGGCGCTTATTGATTGTTTTTTACTCATTCTTTTATTCTTCCTTCAATTTCTACTTTCTCCAATCTTCTAATCCGTTGTGCTTTTTCCCAGACTATCCTATATTTGTGTTGCCTTGACCCGCTTCTCTGCTTCCACCCTTCTGTCTCCATCCTTCCCTCCATCCCCCCTCCTCAGAGTACATCCTTCATCTCGCTGTGGTGTAACACAAGCATTCCAGGGCCTCTTGTATGGCTGCATGTGTGAGGAAGGCGGATTTTTCCCATGGGGCCGCAGGTGAAAACTGGGACTCACTCTGTCCTCCGAGGGACGCCATCTGTCCCTGTCTCTGCACTTGCTAGAGTGGAGCCCCGTCACCCCTCCTCCATTCCCTCTATCCATCCATCCCACCCTCTGTCCATCCTCTCGCCCTCCCTCCCTCACACTGGTGCACCGTGCTGATTCACCCAGGAATGCGCTCCCTCCTTGCCCCCCCCCACCCCCTCCTTTCTTCCCTCTAGTTTTCCCTCTATCCCGTCACTAATTCATCCCTTGCTCTCCCTCCATATCCCTCCCACTCTGCCTGCTTCCTCCCGCCTCCACCCATCTCTCACCCCTTTCTCTCCATCTCTAATCAATCATCCATATATGACACCAGTGGCAGAATTATTAAATTATCATACATTTGTGATGAGCCTAGTGAGAGCCAGGGATACTGTTTTAATTGCTAGCCCATGACCTCTAATTATGCGTATCAGAGTATTAGTTTGATATTTGGAGCGAATGAAATCAACCAAGTTTGACATTTTCTAGTAGAGAGAGCAATAACATGCATACAGTGACGGGGATTTATCCAACAAATTGGCAGACGTTACTGAAACAATAGCATGACTTCACATGAACCTGTGAGACTGGCTGAAATTTAAACAAAACGCAACAAATTAAGATATTTACTGCAAATACAGAGGTTACCTAATTAGAATAAACAATAAAGAAGGTGCACATTTTTTATTTTTTTCAAACGGTTTTCAAACCAACATATGGAGCTGTGGGAAAAGACAACTTTTCATTTTTGTAAATTGTACTTTTGCCAAAAAATGTCATGCATTTTCAGACCCAAGTAAACAAAATCATCAGGTCATCAAGGGTTCTGCTAGCATGGGAACCAGAGAGTCCGTCTGAGGTTCCTGCTGTATGTCCTGCGTCTGCAGACCTGGGCCCAGCTGTCAGTGTCTGCATGTGTCCGTCTCAGCGCTGGTTCTGACTGCTGTGTTGCCCAACGGTCAGATGAGTGCGGTGAGAGCGCACTTTCACGTGGGAACCTGATCGAGGCGGGCAGACAAACAAACGCGGGGCAGCTAAGTGTGAAACCTCCAAACTGTCACGGAGAGGGTGAGGGAATAAGTGGATGAACCCCCATCCTCGCACACACCCCTTCCTCTTCTCTCCTCGCCCTCACGCTTCTTTCCCTCAACTCACCCATACTACCACCGACCCTCCTCCCTCTCTCACCCACTTTAGTCCTGAAAACTCCCACAATTTACAGCCCCCCCCCTCCAAAGCATCAGAACAGACATGCTCAGAGGAACACATTCACTTTAGCTGCCTCCTGTACACACAGACACACACGCTCACACACACCTCCACGCCCACTGTCAATCACAGCCTGACTGTCACACTGTCACACACTCTGATGAAGAGAAAGGGAAGACAAAAAGCGGAAGAAAAGTGGCCCGTCAGTCGCTTTATCACTTTCTGCCCCCTCTGGTCCCCCTCTTTGGGCAACAGCACAAAGAGGGACAAGAAAAGAGTGTGAGTGGAGCAAATGACAAGGCGATAGGGAAGGAAAAGAGAATGGAGGGGTGGTTGGAAAGAGGTAGATGCAGAGGAGAGTTAAAGTGTCCCCATTTTCTCACTAGGCGACTGTAACAAAGAGCCAGGCGGGACACTCCGCTGGGGTGGCGGTTTTTTGCCTGGGACTCCCTTCGATCCCTACCCCCAACTATCTGAGGTCACCCGACCGGTGACCCCGCCTCGATTGTTTCCCGTCGTTCTGTCAGCTCTGATTGTTGCTGACTGGTTAAATGGCTGAAAACCCAAACTGAGGGGGTGGGGGTGGAAAAAAGTGAAAAAGAAAGAAGGAGGGTGAGGATTTGGGAAAAGAGATGGAAAGGGTGGAAGACGCCCCCTCTTCTTTTCCCTGGGATAACTGACTGTTTGACCCAGATAAACAATCTCTCCAGACCAAAAGATATGGATAGAGATGGAGGAGGTTGAGTTGTTGGGTGAAGATGGTGAGGTAGCGCCCCCTCCGTAGAGGAAGAGGGGCGACTGCCATGGGGAAAGAAAGAATGAACCAAGGACCAGGGTTGCATCAGACGTCCGGTTAATCTCTCACAAGTTAACCAAATGTCACACTCAGAACTAATGTTTTTATTTGAGACATTGATTTTAACATATGCTAACAAAAAAAAAAGACAAAGGCCTTAAGCTTGAGGATGATCAATAGGCCATCAAGTCCACATTATATTGTGATCAGATACCGAAACCGGAGAAACATCATTTGTCTGCCTTCCTAAATCAAGACACAAAATTGTGTGTGAATACTGCGTTCCGTATTCTGACATCACTGCGGTCCAGGGTTGGTCCGGTTAGTCCACACAAGACCTGGTTAAGGGATGATAGTGGTCATTGTTAGAAGAAACCAATATCAACTAGTGAAAGCAAACAGGAAGGGAACTGCTCCCCAAAAAGTGGAGTTTTAATGATCCAAATCCAGATCTATAAATATATAAAAAAACTCCCTACAAAATTCTTTTGTATCAACCATAAAAACTTAGGACCCCCAAAAGGATATAATTCCGCACAAAGACAACGGATGTCCTTGATGGAAAACCTGAACGGCTATCTGACTTGGATGTGATAAGTGCTTAAAGACCTGGCGGTGATCAATTATGCAAGCGTATCCGTTTCCCCTCGCTCCCTTCCAATCAAACAGCTAAATAAGCCACAGTTAGTCAGTACGGACCCCTTTGCTCTAATTGGACAAATGGCTTGCTTAATTGATCATTGATTGATGATCAATAGGGAACATGTGTTCTTGTACTTTACAAGGCAAGTGATTGAAAGCCAGCAATAAAATCAACCAGATAGTTTGACAGAAGCCGATGGGTTCTCATCGCCTTACTGTAAGAGCAAACGCCGAGAGTGAGGTAGACGAAGACATGGAAGGCCTGCCCTTTGTTTTACAAACTTAGTTAAACGTTCCCATCCATAAAATGAACTGAACTGACGGAGTCAATTATGCTTTGAGTAAAAGAGACATGATAGCGCGAGGAAAGGGACTAAAAACTGGATGCAACGTCCTGGGGGGGGGGGGAGCAGAGATGGAGACAAAATAGAGGATCTGCATTCAATTTTCCGTCTCTTTGCCAGTTTATGTGTATTACTTATCAGTCAAGACACCTGTTTGAAAGCGGGCAAGCGTTTGTGTGTGTGTGTGTGTGTGTGCGCCCACGTGAAAGTGGAAGGGGGTAGGGGAGCGACAGAATAGGGGGACATCATTGTGATCCCTTTGATCTGCTGCTCATAGATTCTCTTGAAAGGATCATGGGAGAGGGATGCAGACAGAAGACTGAGAGGGAGGAGACACTTTACCCAGGCATCAGTAGGCCTTCGCCTTCAGCCTCAGGTACCATCCCTGCTCTGTTTCTGCGCCAGCGCTATTAAATATGAAACACTAAGACAAAAGGAGGGAGAATGAAAAGGGAGGTAGCGCGGGCCACAAAGGGCGCCACTCAATGCCTTTGAAGAGACACTGAGATGAGGGTGTCGTGAGCACAAGTACACACACACAAACACAAACACACACTAACCCTCCAAATGATGTGGGTGGATAGGTTAACAAATATTCACATTTGCATCTTGCATATTTTAGATCGTTTTCAACGGATAGGTGACAAAAGGACCGTCATCAGAGTAAATGCTCCGGTGCTGCATGTGAACGTCTGGAGTGCTATATGTGTCTTAATGGACAATGAGACCGGTTTGTTTAAAGCACCTTTAAAGGTTGGAAGATGAGTAGTAGCAGCGACAGATGGAGGGTTTTTTTGTTGCATATTTACAAATAAATAGATATTAGCCCTCAACAAAGAAATTGATATATATATATATATATATATATATATATATACCCTCAAATTGGAATTCTTAGTTTATTTTTTATTTTTTTTTATAAAACGCTAACCCAGCCATGAAGGGTCACAAATTAGTTTGCTTCTAGTGTGGATCCAGAACCCGGATAAATTGGGAGGGTTGAGTCAGGAAGGGCATCCAGTGAAAGCCAAATCGATATTCCGGGCCCAAAACTGATTTCCGGACTGGTTCGGTTGGGACTCGGGTTAACAAATACTTTCAGGACTACCGTTAACCAGCAGGTTACCGGTGGCAACCATGGATGGAAACAGATGATCAGCTGCGTCGACCCCCAACAGGAACAGCCCAAAGACCGTGAAGAAGATTATGTTCTGTGACATTTTAACGCCGTGATGAGAATTTTCCTTCGATTTTGATTTCAATAATCCAAATTAAATTAAAAAACGTGGTGAAGGTAAATTTATCAAAGGGCTTGAGCAAAAATCCTTCATTTTCAGATAAACAGCACAGTTAGAGGAGGGCGCATCAGTGACACGGACTGATAACGTAGCCTCGGAGCGTGTCTTAAACTAAATGACCCCTATCAGACAAACTTCAATGGGCTGTCTTTGGAAAACAATCAGCAATGTGCTCCTCCCTGACCTTTAGCGACTCAGCAGGCTCAGTCCAATCACAGAGTATTGACATTATCCACCAGACGCCATTTATAACGCCAACCCCTGCTCGCCTCAAAGGTCCGGACAAAATACCAGCACAGTCATGTTATGTTTTCCTTGAGTTAAGCTTTAAAGAGAATGGCTGCGTTCTGCGGGTCACTCAGGACGTCTTAGAGGCCCGGTCCAGTTTCTTAGAGTTATTGTTTTGGGTTAAAATCAGTTTGGCTTCACATTTTGTCTTTTCTCGTCACATGAAAACATAAACACACCGATTCATTCAAATAAGGACAGAAGGAAGAGGGTAAAACATAAAACCAACTGCCTCATATTCTGAAGGTCTCCTTTTGTCACGAAACAGCTCTTTGGATCAGTGTGTGTCCTAACAACTTTCTATAAGAACCAACAGTAACTACTTCTGTAACTTGTGTAGCTCTTCTGTGGGCTCGGGCAACACGATTTGACCCCTCAGATAGTGTATTCCATGTTTATGTATATGATATACCCCACCTGACCATCTGAGGGCTCCACAGACGACTGACACATTTAAAAAAGGACTTAAAACCTTCCTTTTTAACAGAAACTATAACTTTAATTAACATTGCTGCTTTTTGGTCGGGCTTTTATATAGTTATTATTTTATTTTTTTATTGATGCTTTTATCTGCTTTTACTTTGTAGCACTTTGAGATTGGATCCAAATGTAAAGTGCATTATAAATTAAATGTATTATTATTGTTATTATTAACCCATCATCCAGCCAGACCCTGTGTCAACGAGGCCAACGTTGAGCCAGTCCACATAACTTCCACCACACGACAACCTATGTGGAAGGGTGAACGTTTGGGTGTCTAAATTTGGACACCAGGTCTTCTGAAAGCACCTCAAGGCCTCGTCGATCCTACCAGATCACCCATTTCATCCCCATCTGGAGGTGATCCATCTCTCAGAGCCAAGCCAGGCTCCATTACCCCCAGACGAGCTGTGAAATGGCCATTATGTGTGTGCAGGCATGTGGGGGGAATGAGCCTCCGCGTCTGCCGTAAGCCTTTACCAGCCAAAAATCAGCCTCTTACACAGAATTTGTCAGAAGCCCTGCGACGCTTCGTAAATATAAATACATTCTCGTATCAGAAAGAGAGATGAAAAAAAAAGGAAGTGATGCTGGTGATGTTAAAGTTTGAATTATTTTCTATGCAAAGAGCGTAACTCGAAGATGTTTGCATTTAAATAAGATAGATACAGATGAATGACAATGAATAACTCAACAGAAAAAGTTGTCACAACTAATCAGGACAGGCTAGTGGTTAGTTTGTTGGGACTGAATGATAAGGAGTCTAACGGGAGTTACCAGATCTCCATCAAACTGAACACCTGTGGGTATTTTGTATTGACATGTTACACAACGCACTCAACTACTGTCTTCAAAACTTGATATGAGCTAACATTGTTTGAATTCATTTATTCCTCTGGAAGACCTTTCTGTAGCATCTAAGCAGTGACACAGAAATGGTGGGCTAACCCTTTACTGAGATCATCACCCATGTGGATATTACACGGATGTATGATGCTGCTTTTTAAGGTTAGCAACTTAAGTGTACTTCTGAGGGATGCTCGGTGTCCGATTTCTTTTTTTCATGTTCTGACTGGAGCTTTTCACAACCGGTAATTTAGAGTTCCTTTGAATGTGTGTTTGCTGCCATTTCTGCTAACATTCTTGTGAGTCACTGAAAGTTGAACCACCCAGATACAGATGCTTCTGTAATATATCTAGGCCTATGATGCCATCCCCGACAGCAATAGTACATCCCCCAAAAATCCCCCAGTCCCTTGCGATGTACAAGTAATCCCCCTGAAGTTATGTCCAACAGTGTTTTTCAGAAAAAGCTCCCCCTAGTGACTGTAAATTGTTCTGAATTCTGAATTTTATTCACTATATGAGTTCAAGCTGGGGGATCGCTTGTACAATCGCAGTAAATTCCGTTTTTGAGATGAGGGTTGCCGTTTATTCTGCTTATTTAACATCAAACTTAATGAATTTGCCTACGAAAACTCACATTGTTTGTTGAACTGTGGATGAACCTCAATCCAGCGGGTACCTGGTCTCAAATGATTGCACATTGTCTTTGTAAACGTGTAATAAGCTAATTTTACCAAGCAGAGCTGCCACTGCACCTCGTTTTCATTTACTTTTTTAAAGGAGTTCCACACTGAAGACTTGGATGACTGCAGCACGTTTCTGCTTTTCAGTGTTCGTACATTAGCCGTTCCGATATAGTATCATTAGTAAATAGTGTTTTGGTGTATGATCACTATACGCCGGCTAGGCAATACGGAATCTCGCTCAACCGCTGTGCCTTGTGTGATGGCACATCACAGAATCCCATAATGATTCCCAGTTGTGCTGTACAGTCGGATAATTAACATTCTCCTTGATGGCTGTGAATAAATAAACTATACTGCTGTCAGTCAGTCCAACAGGGACTAGAGAATGGGAAAAGGCAAATCTCCAAGAGATATGACGGCATGTATACCGTAGAAAACCTACTATAAAGAGATATGACAGCATGTATACCGCAGAAAACCTACTAAAAAGAGATATGACAGCATGTATACTGTAGAAAACCTACTAAAAAGAGATATGACAGCATGTATACTGTAGAAAACCTACTAAAAAGAGATGTTACATCATGTATACTGTAGAAAACCTACTAAAAGAGATATGACAGCATGTATACTGTAGAAAACCTACTAAAAAGAGATATGACAGCATGTATACTGTAGAAAACCTACTAAAAAGAGATATGACAGCATGT